>BJCG01002571.1:0-149850 GCA_005406145.1 Prunus yedoensis
GTTGCCCAAGTTTTGGAATCGATCCGAAATCAATAGGTGTAAGAATTGGACAATTCAAGTTCGCACCCAGTTCGTTCCTTACATGGAGTGGTTGGTTGTTTTAATAGTTATAGCGATTGGATTTCACCCAACTCACCAAATGACCCTTCCACCTATTATGATGTGCCCAAGTTTTGGAATCAATCCGAAAATCAATAGGTGTAAGAAATTGGACAATTCAAGTTCGCACCCAGTTCGTTCCTTACATGGAGTGGTTGGTGTTTTTGCTTAGTTCTAGCGATGGATTTCACTCCAAACTAATAACAAATGACTCCTCCCACCTTATTATGGATGTTGCCCAAGTTTTGGAATCGATCCGAAATCAATAGGTGTAAGAAATTGGACAATTCAAGTTCGCACCCAGTTCGTTGCCTTACATGGAGTGGTTGGTGTTTTGCTTAGTTCTAGCGATTGGATTTCACTCCAAACTCACCAAATGACTCCTCCCACCTTATTATGAATGTTGCCCAACTTTTGGAATCGATCCGAAATCAATAGGGGTAGGAATTGGACAATTCAAGTTCGCACCCAGTTCGTTCCTTAGGATGGAGTGGTTGGGGTTTTGCTTAGTTCTAGCGAATTGGATTTCACTCAAAACTCCCAAATGACTACTCCCACCTTATTATGATGTTGCCCAAGTTTTGAATCAATCCGAAATCAAAAGGTGTAAGAAATTGGACAATTCAAGTTCGCAACTTTCGTTCCTACATGGGGAGTGGTTGGTTGTTTTCATAGTTCTAGCGATTGGATTCACTCCAAACTCACAAATGGACTCCTTCCACCATATTATGATTTTACCAAGTTTGGAATCGTACCGAATTCAATAGGTGTAAGAAATTGGACGATTCAAGTTCGCACCCAGTTCGTCCTTACGTGGAGTGGTTGGTGTTTTCAATAGTTCTAGCGATTGGATTTCACTCCAAACTCACCAAATGACTCCTTCCACCTTATTAGGATGTTCCCAAGTTTTGGAATCGATCCGAAATCAACAGGTGTAAGAAATTGGACAATTCAAGTTCGCACCCAGTTCGTTCCTTACATGGAGTGGTTGGTGTTTTGCTTAGTTCTAGCGATTGGATTTCACTCCAAACTAACCAAATGACTCCTTCCACCTTATTATTACGTTGCCCAAATTTTGGAATCGATCCGAAATCAATAGGTGCAAGAAATTGGACAATTCAAGTTCGCACCCAGTTCGTTCCTTACATGGAGTGGTTGGTGTTTTGCGTAGTTCTAGCTATTGGATTTCACTCCAAACTCACCAAATGACTCCTCCCCCCTTATTATGATGTTGTTCAAGTTTTGGAATCGATCCGAAATCAATAGGTGAACGAAATGTGACAATTCAAGTTCGCACCCAGTTCGTTCCTTAGATGGAGTGGTTGGTGTTTTGCTTAGTTCTAGCGATTGAATTTCACTCAAAACTCACCAAATGACTACTGCCACCTTATTATGAGGTTGCCCAAGTTTTGGAATCGATCCGAAATCAATAGGTGTAAGAAATTGGACAATTCATGTTCGCACCCTGTTCGTTCCTCACACGGAGTGGTTGGTGTTTTCAATAGTTCTAGCGATTGGATTTCACTCCAAACTCACCAAATGACTCCTCCCACCTTATTATGATGTTGCCCAAGTTTTGGAATCGATCCGAAATCAATAGGGGTAAGAAATGGACAATTCAAGTTCGCACCCAGTTCGTTCCTTACATGGAGTGGTTGGTGTTTTCAATAGTTCCAGCGATTGGATTTCACTCCAAACTCACCAAATGACTCCTTCCACCTTATTTTGATTTTGCCCAAGTTTTGGAATCGATCCGAAATCAGTAGGTGTAAGAAATTGGACAATTCAAGTTCGCACCCAGTTCGTTCCTTACATGGAGTGGTTGGTGGTTTGCTTAGTTCCAGCTATTGGATTTCACTCCAAACTCACCAAATGACTCCCTCCTCCTAATTATGTTGTTTCCCAAGTTTTGGAATCGATCCGAAATCAATAGGGGTAAGAAATTGGACAATTCAAGTTCGCACCCAGTTCGTTCCTTACATGGAGTGGTTGGTGCTTTCAATAGTTCTAGCGATTGGATTTCACTCCAAACTCACCAAATGACTCCTTCCACCTTATTATGATGTTGCCCAAGTTTGGAATCGATCCGAAATCAATAGGTGTAAGAAATTGGACAATTCATGTTCGCACCCTGTTCGTTCCTCACATGGTGTGGTTGGTGTTTTCAATAGTTCTAGCGATTGGATTTCACTCCAAACTCACCAAATGACTCCTTCCACCGTATTATGATGTTGCCCAAGTTTTGGAATCGATCCGAAATCAATAGGTGTAAGAAATTGGACAATTCAAGTTCGCACCCAGTTTGTTCCTTACATGGAGTGGTTGGTGTTTTGCTTAGTTCTAGCGATTGGATTTCACTCCAAACTCACCAAATGACTCCTCCCACCTTATTATGATGTTGCCCAAGTTTTGGAATCGATCCGAAATCAATAGGGGTAAGAAATTGGACAATTCAAGTTCGCACCCATTTCGTTCCTTAGATGTTGTGGTTGGTGTTTTGCTTAGTTCTAGCGATTGGATTTCACTCCAAACTCACCAAATGACTCCTCCCACCTTATTATGATGTTGCCCAAGTTTTGGAATCGATCCGAAATCAATAGGTGTAAGAAATTGGACAATTCAAGTTCGCACCCAGTTCGTTCCTTACATGGAGTGGTTGGTGTTTTGCTTAGTTCTAGCTATTGGATTTCACTCCAAACTAACCAAATGAGTCCTCCCACCTTATTATGATGTTGCCCAGGTTTTAGAATCAATCCGAAATCAATAGGTGTAAGAAATTGGACAATTCATGTTCGCACCCTGTTCGTTCCTTAGATGGAGTGGTTGGTGTTTTGCTTAGTTCTAGCTATTAGATTTCACTCCAAACTCACCAAATGACTCCTTCCACCTAATTATGATGTTTCCCAAGTTTTGGAATCGATCCGAATCAATAGGTGTAAGAAATTGGACAATTCATGTTCGCACCCTGTTCGTTCCTTAGATGGAGTGGTTGGTGTTTTGAATACTTCTAGCGATTGGATTGAACTCCAAACTCACCAAATGACTCCTTCCACCTTATTATGATGTTGCCCAAGTTTTGGAATCCATCCGAAATCAATAGGTGAAAGAAATTGGACAATTCAAGTTCGCACCCAGTTTGTTCCTTACATGGAGTGGTTGGTGTTTTGCTTAGTTCTAGCGAATGGATTTCCCTCCAAACTCACCAAATGACTCCTCCCACCTTATTATGATGTTACCCAGGTTCTGGAATCGATCTGAAATCAATAGGTGTAAGAAATTGGACAATTCAAGTTCGCACCCAGTTCCTTCCTTACATTTTAGTTATTGGTGTTTTGCTTAGTTCCAGCTATTGGATTTCATTCCAAACTCACCAAATGACTTCTTCCACCTAATTATGATGTTTCCCAAGTTTTGGAATCGATCCGAAATCAATAGGTGTAAGAAATTGGACAATTCAAGTTCGCACCCAGTTTGTTCCTTACTTGGAGTGGTTGATGTTTTCCTTAGTTCTAGCGATTGGATTTCACTCCAAACTCACCAAATGACTCCGCCCACCTTATTATGATGTTGCCCAAGTTTTGGAATCGATACGAAATCAATAGGTGTAAGAAATTGGACAATTCAAGTTTACACCCAGTTCTTTCCTTACATGGAGTGGTTGGTGTTTTGCTTAGTTCTAGCGATTGGATTTCCCTCCAAACTCACCAAATGACTCCTCCCACCTTATTATGATGTTGCCCAAGTTTTGGAATCGATCCGAAATCAATAGGTGTAAGAAATTGGACAATTCAAGTTCGCACCCAGTTCGTTCCTTACTTGGAGTGGTTGGTGTTTTGCTTAGTTCTAGCGATTGGATTTCACTCCAAACTCACCAAATGACTCCTTCCACCTTATTATGATGTTGCCCAAGTTTTGGAATCGATCCGAAATCAATAGGTGTAAGAAATTGGACAATTCATGTTCGCACCCTGTTCGTTCCTCACATGGTGTGGTTGGTGTTTTCAATAGTTCTAGCGATTGGATTTCACTCCAAACTCACCAAATGACTCCTTCCACCGTATTATGATGTTGCCCAAGTTTTGGAATCGATCCGAAATCAATAGGTGTAAGAAATTGGACAATTCAAGTTCGCACCCAGTTCGTTCCTTACATGGAGTGGTTGGTGTTTTGCTTAGTTCTAGCGATTGGATTTCACTCCAAACTCACCAAATGACTCCTTCCACCTTATTATGATGTTGCCCAAGTTTTGGAATCGATCCGAAATCAATAGGTGTAAGAAATTGGACAATTCATGTTCGCACCCTGTTCGTTCCTCACATGGTGTGGTTGGTGTTTTCCTTAGTTCTAGCGATTGGATTTCACTCCAAACTCACCAAATGACTCCTTCCACCGTATTATGATGTTGCCCAAGTTTTGGAATCGATCCGAAATCAATAGGTGTAAGAAATTGGACAATTCATGTTCGCACCCTGTTCGTTCCTCACATGGTGTGGTTGGTGTTTTCAATAGTTCTAGCGATTGGATTTCACTCCAAACTCACCAAATGACTCCTTCCACCTTATTATGATGTTGCCCAAGTTTTGGAATCGATCCGAAATCAATGGGTGTAAGAAATTGGACAATTCAAGTTCGCACCCAGTTCGTTCCTTACATGGAGTGGTCGGTGTTTTGCTTAGTTCTAGCTATTAGATTTCACTCCAAACTCACCAAATGACTCCTTCAACCTAATTATGATGTTTCCCAAGTTTTGGAATCGATCCGAAATCAATAGGTGTAAGAAATTGGACAATTCATGTTCGCACCCTGTTCGTTCCTCAAATGGAGTGGTTGGTGTTTTCAATAGTTCTAGCGATTGGATTGAACTCCAAACTCACCAAATGACTCCTTCCACCTTATTATGATGTTGCCCAAGTTTTGGAATCCATCCGAAATCATTAGGTGAAAGAAATTGGACAATTCAAGTTCGCACCCAGTTTGTTCCTTACATGGAGTGGTTGGTGTTTTGCTTAGTTCTAGCGATTGGATTTCACTCCAAACTCACCAAATGACTCTTCCACCTTATTATGATGTTGCCCAAGTTTTGGAATCGATCCGAAATCAATAGGTGTAAGAAATTGGACAATTCAAGTTCGCACCCAGTTCGTTCCTTACATGGTGTGGTTGGTGTTTTGCTTAGTTCCAGCTATTGGATTTCACTCCAAACTCCCCAAATGACTCCATCCACCTAATTATGATGTTTCCAAAGTTTTGGAATCGATCCGAAATCAATAGGTGTAAGAAATTGGACAATTCAAGTTCGCACCCAGTTCGTTCCTTACATGGAGTGGTTGGTGTTTTGTTTAGTTCTAGCTATTGGATTTCACTCCAAACTAACCAAATGACTCCTCCCACCTTATTATGATGTCGCCCAAGTTTTAGAATCAATCCGAAATCAATAGGTGTAAGAAATTGGACAATTCATGTTCGCACCCTGTTCGTTCCTCACATGGTGTGGTTGGTGTTTTCAATAGTTCTAGCGATTGGATTTCACTACAAACTCACCAAATGACTCCTTCCACCTTATTATGATGTTGCCCAAGTTTTGGAATCGATACGAAATCAATAGGTGTAAGAAATTGGACAATTCAAGTTTGCACTCAGTTCGTTCCTTACATGGAGTGGTTGGTGTTTTGCTTAGTTCTAGCGATTGGATTTCATTCCAAAGTCACCAAATGACTCCTCCCACCTTATTATGATGTTGCCCAAGTTTTGGAATCGATCCAAAATGAACAGGGGTAAGAAATTGGACAATTCATGTTCGCACCCAGTTCGTTCCTTACATGGAGTGGTTGGTGTTTTGCTTAGTTCTAGCGAATGGATTTCCCTCCAAACTCACCAAATGACTCCTCCCACCTTATTATGATGTTACCCAGGTTCTGGAATCGATCTGAAATCAATAGGTGTAAGAAATTGGACAATTCAAGTTCGCACCCAGTTCCTTCCTTACATTTTAGTTATTGGTGTTTTGCTTAGTTCCAGCTATTGGATTTCATTCCAAACTCACCAAATGACTTCTTCCACCTAATTATGATGTTTCCCAAGTTTTGGAATCGATCCGAAATCAATAGGTGTAAGAAATTGGACAATTCAAGTTCGCACCCAGTTTGTTCCTTACTTGGAGTGGTTGATGTTTTCCTTAGTTCTAGCGATTGGATTTCACTCCAAACTCACCAAATGACTCCGCCCACCTTATTATGATGTTGCCCAAGTTTTGGAATCGATACGAAATCAATAGGTGTAAGAAATTGGACAATTCAAGTTTACACCCAGTTCTTTCCTTACATGGAGTGGTTGGTGTTTTGCTTAGTTCTAGCGATTGGATTTCCCTCCAAACTAACCAAATGACTCCTCCCACCTTATTATGATGTTGCCCAAGTTTTGGAATCGATCCGAAATCAATAGGTGTAAGAAATTGGACAATTCAAGTTCGCACCCAGTTCGTTCCTTACTTGGAGTGGTTGGTGTTTTGCTTAGTTCTAGCGATTGGATTTCACTCCAAACTCACCAAATGACTCCTTCCACCTTATTATGATGTTGCCCAAGTTTTGGAATCGATCCGAAATCAATAGGTGTAAGAAATTGGACAATTCATGTTCGCACCCTGTTCGTTCCTCACATGGTGTGGTTGGTGTTTTCAATAGTTCTAGCGATTGGATTTCACTCCAAACTCACCAAATGACTCCTTCCACCGTATTATGATGTTGCCCAAGTTTTGGAATCGATCCGAAATCAATAGGTGTAAGAAATTGGACAATTCAAGTTCGCACCCAGTTCGTTCCTTACATGGAGTGGTTGGTGTTTTGCTTAGTTCTAGCGATTGGATTTCACTCCAAACTCACCAAATGACTCCTTCCACCTTATTATGATGTTGCCCAAGTTTTGGAATCGATCCGAAATCAATAGGTGTAAGAAATTGGACAATTCATGTTCGCACCCTGTTCGTTCCTCACATGGTGTGGTTGGTGTTTTCCTTAGTTCTAGCGATTGGATTTCACTCCAAACTCACCAAATGACTCCTTCCACCGTATTATGATGTTGCCCAAGTTTTGGAATCGATCCGAAATCAATAGGTGTAAGAAATTGGACAATTCATGTTCGCACCCTGTTCGTTCCTCACATGGTGTGGTTGGTGTTTTCAATAGTTCTAGCGATTGGATTTCACTCCAAACTCACCAAATGACTCCTTCCACCTTATTATGATGTTGCCCAAGTTTTGGAATCGATCCGAAATCAATGGGTGTAAGAAATTGGACAATTCAAGTTCGCACCCAGTTCGTTCCTTACATGGAGTGGTCGGTGTTTTGCTTAGTTCTAGCTATTAGATTTCACTCCAAACTCACCAAATGACTCCTTCAACCTAATTATGATGTTTCCCAAGTTTTGGAATCGATCCGAAATCAATAGGTGTAAGAAATTGGACAATTCATGTTCGCACCCTGTTCGTTCCTCAAATGGAGTGGTTGGTGTTTTCAATAGTTCTAGCGATTGGATTGAACTCCAAACTCACCAAATGACTCCTTCCACCTTATTATGATGTTGCCCAAGTTTTGGAATCCATCCGAAATCATTAGGTGAAAGAAATTGGACAATTCAAGTTCGCACCCAGTTTGTTCCTTACATGGAGTGGTTGGTGTTTTGCTTAGTTCTAGCGATTGGATTTCACTCCAAACTCACCAAATGACTCTTCCACCTTATTATGATGTTGCCCAAGTTTTGGAATCGATCCGAAATCAATAGGTGTAAGAAATTGGACAATTCAAGTTCGCACCCAGTTCGTTCCTTACATGGTGTGGTTGGTGTTTTGCTTAGTTCCAGCTATTGGATTTCACTCCAAACTCCCCAAATGACTCCATCCACCTAATTATGATGTTTCCAAAGTTTTGGAATCGATCCGAAATCAATAGGTGTAAGAAATTGGACAATTCAAGTTCGCACCCAGTTCGTTCCTTACATGGAGTGGTTGGTGTTTTGTTTAGTTCTAGCTATTGGATTTCACTCCAAACTAACCAAATGACTCCTCCCACCTTATTATGATGTCGCCCAAGTTTTAGAATCAATCCGAAATCAATAGGTGTAAGAAATTGGACAATTCATGTTCGCACCCTGTTCGTTCCTCACATGGTGTGGTTGGTGTTTTCAATAGTTCTAGCGATTGGATTTCACTACAAACTCACCAAATGACTCCTTCCACCTTATTATGATGTTGCCCAAGTTTTGGAATCGATACGAAATCAATAGGTGTAAGAAATTGGACAATTCAAGTTTGCACCCAGTTCGTTCCTTACATGGAGTGGTTGGTGTTTTGCTTAGTTCTAGCGATTGGATTTCATTCCAAAGTCACCAAATGACTCCTCCCACCTTATTATGATGTTGCCCAAGTTTTGGAATCGATCCAAAATGAACAGGGGTAAGAAATTGGACAATTCATGTTCGCACCCAGTTCGTTCCTTACATGGAGTGGTTGGTGTTTTCAATAGTTCTAGCGAATGGATTTCACTTCAAACTCACCAAATGACTCTTTCCACCTTATTATGATGTTGCCCAAGTTTTGGAATCGATCCGAAATCAATAGGTGTAAGAATTTGGACAATTCAAGTTCGCACCCAGTTCGTTCCTTACATGGAGTGGTTGGTGTTTTCAATAGTTCTAGCAGTTGGATTTCACTCCAAACTCACCAAATGACTCCTTCCACCTTATTATGATGTGGCCCAAGTTTTGGAATCGATCCGAAATCAATAGGTGTAAGAAATTGGACAATTCAAGTTCGCACCCAGTTCGTTCCTTACATGGAGTGGTTGGTGTTTTCAATAGTTCTAGCGATTGGATTTCACTCAAAACTAACCAAACGATTCCTCGCACCTTATTATGTTGTTGCCCAAGTTTTGGAATCGATCCGAAACAATAGGTGTAAGAAATTGGAAAATTCAAGTTCGCACCCAGTTCGTTCCTTACATGGAGTGGTTGGTGTTTTGCTTAGTTCTAGCGATTGGATTTCACTCCAAACTCACCAAATGACTCCTCCCACCTTATTACGATGTTGCCCAAGTTTTGGAATTGATCCGAAATCAATAGGAGTAACAAATTGGACAATTCAAGTTCGCACCCAGTTCGTTCCTTACATGGAGTGGTTGGTGTTTTGCTTAGTTCTAGCGATTGGATTTCACTCCAAACTAGCCAAATCACTCCTCCCACCTTATTATGATGTTGCCCAAGTTTTGCAATCGATCCGAAATCAATAGGGGTAAGAAATTGGACAATTCAAGTTCGCACCCAGTTCGTTCCTTACATGGAGTGGCTAGTGTTTTGCTTAGTTCTAGCAATTGGATTTCACTCCAAACTCACCAAATGACTCCTTCCACCTTATTATGATGTTGCCCAAGTTTTGGAATCGATCCGAAATCAATAGGGGTAAGAAATTGGACAATTCAAGTTCGCACCCAGTTCGTTCCTTACATGGAGTGGTTGGTGTTTTCAATAGTTCTAGCAGTTGGATTTCACTCCAAACTCACCAAATGACTCCTTCCACCTTATTATGATGTGGCCCAAGTTTTGGAATCGATCCGAAATCAATAGGTGTAAGAAATTGGACAATTCAAGTTCGCACCCAGTTCGTTCCTTACATGGGGTGGTTGGTGTTTTCAATAGTTCTAGCAATTGGATTTCACTCCAAACTGACCAAATGACTCCTTCCACCTTATTATGATGTTGCCCAAGTTTTGGAATCGATCCGAAATCAATAGGTGTAAGAAATTGGACAATTCAAGTTCGCACCCAGTTCGTTCTTTACATGGAGTGGTTGGTGTTTTGCTTAGTTCTAGCGATTGGATTTCACTCCAAACTCGCCAAATGACTACTTCCACCTTATTATGATGTTACCCGAGTTTTGGAATCGATCCGAAATCAATAGGTGTAAGAAATTGGACAATTCAAGTTCGCACCCAATTCGTTCCTTACATGGAGTGGCTGGTGTTTTGCTTAGTTCTAGCGATTGGATTTCACTCCAAACTAACCAAATGACTCCTCCCACCTTATTATGATGTTGCCCAAGTTTTGGAATCGATCCGAAATCAATAGGTGTAAGAAATTGGATAATTCAAGTTCGCACCCAGTTTGTTCCTTACATGGAGTGGTTGGTGTTTTGCTTACTTCTAGCGATTGGATTTCACTCCAAACTAACCAAATGACTCCTCCCACCTTATTATGATGTTGCCCAAGTTTTGGAATCGATCCGAAATCAATAGGTGTAAGAAATTGGATAATTCAAGTTCGCACCCAGTTCGTTCCTTACATGGAGTGGTTGGTGTTTTGCTTACTTCTAGCGATTGGATTTCACTCCAAACTCTCCAAATGACTCCTCCCACCTTATTATGATGTTGCCCAACTTTTGGAATCGATCCGAAATCAATAGGGGTAAGAAATTGGACAATTCAAGTTCGCACCCAGTTCGTTCCTTACATGGAGTGGTTGGTGTTTTCAATAGTTCTAGCAGTTGGATTTCACTCCAAACTCACCAAATGACTCCTTCCACCTTATTATGATGTGGCCCAAGTTTTGGAATCGATCCGAAATCAATAGGTGTAAGAAATTGGACAATTCAAGTTCGCACCCAGTTCGTTCCTTACATGGAGTGGTTGGTGTTTTCAATAGTTCTAGCGATTGGATTTCACTCAAAACTAACCAAATGATTCCTCGCACCTTATTATGTTGTTGCCCAAGTTTTGGAATCGATCCGAAACAATAGGTGTAAGAAATTGGAAAATTCAAGTTCGCACCCAGTTCGTTCCTTACATGGAGTGGTTGGTGTTTTGCTTAGTTCTAGCGATTGGATTTCACTCCAAACTCACCAAATGACTCCTCCCACCTTATTACGATGTTGCCCAAGTTTTGGAATTGATCCGAAATCAATAGGAGTAACAAATTGGACAATTCAAGTTCGCACCCAGTTCGTTCCTTACATGGAGTGGTTGGTGTTTTGCTTAGTTCTAGCGATTGGATTTCACTCCAAACTCGCCAAATCACTCCTCCCACCTTATTATGATGTTGCCCAAGTTTTGCAATCGATCCTAAATCAATAGGGGTAAGAAATTGGACAATTCAAGTTCGCACCCAATTCGTTCCTTACATGGAGTGGCTAGTGTTTTGCTTAGTTCTAGCAATTGGATTTCACTCCAAACTCACCAAATGACTCCTTCCACCTTATTATGATGTTGCCCAAGTTTTGGAATCGATCCGAAATCAATAGGGGTAAGAAATTGGACAATTCAAGTTCGCACCCAGTTCGTTCCTTACATGGGGTGGTTGGTGTTTTCAATAGTTCTAGCAATTGGATTTCACTCCAAACTGACCAAATGACTCCTTCCACCTTATTATGATGTTGCCTAAGTTTTGGAATCGATCTGAAATCAATAGGTGTAAGAAATTGGACAATTCAAGTTCGCACCCAGTTCGTTCTTTACATGGAGTGGTTGGTGTTTTGCTTAGTTCTAGCGATTGGATTTCACTCCAAACTCGCCAAATGACTCCTTCCACCTTATTATGATGTTACCCAAGTTTTGGAATCGATCCGAAATCAATAGGTGTAAGAAATTGGACAATTCAAGTTCGCACCCAGTTCGTTCCTAACATGGAGTGGTTGGTGTTTTCAATAGTTCTAGCTATTGGATTTCACTCCAAACTAACCAAATGACTCCTCCCACCTTATTATGATGTTGCCCAAGTTTTGGAATCTATCCGAAATCAATAGGGGTATGAAATTGGACAATTCAAGTTCGCACCCAGTTCGTTCCTTACATGGAGTGGTTGGTGTTTTCAATAGTTCTAGCAGTTGGATTTCACTCCAAACTCACCAAATGACTCCTTCCACCTTATTATGATGTTGCCCAAGTTTTGGATTCGATCCGAAATCAATAGGTGTAAGAAATTGGACAATTCAAGTTCGCACCCAGTTCGTTCCTTAGATGGAGTGGTTGGTGCTTTGCTTAGTTCTAGCGATTGAATTTCACTCAAAACTAACCAAATGATTCCTCCCACCTTATTATGTTGTTGCCCAAGTTTTGGAATCGATCCGAAACAATAGGTGTAAGAAATTGGAAAATTCAAGTTCGCACGCAGTTCGTTCCTTACATGGAGTGGTTGGTGTTTTGCTTACTTCTAGCGATTGGATTTCACTCCAAACTAACCAAATGACTCCTCCCACCTTATTATGATGTTGCCCAAGTTTTGGAATCAATCCGAAATCAATAGGTGTAAGAAATTTGATAATTCAAGTTCGCACCCAGTTCGTTCCTTACATGGAGTGGTTGGTGTTTTGCTTACTTCTAGCGATTGGATTTCACTCCAAACTCTCCAAATGACTCCTCCCACCTTATTATGATGTTGCCCAACCTTTGGAATCGATCCGAAATCAATAGGGGTAAGAAATTGGACAATTCAAGTTCGCACCCAGTTCGTTCCTTACATGGAGTGGTTGGTGTTTTCAATAGTTCTAGCAGTTGGATTTCACTCCAAACTCACCAAATGACTCCTTCCACCTTATTATGATGTGGCCCAAGTTTTGGAATCGATCCGAAATCAATAGGTGTAAGAAATTGGACAATTCAAGTTCGCACCCAGTTCGTTCCTTACATGGAGTGGTTGGTGTTTTGCTTAGTTCTAGCGATTGGATTTCACTCCAAACTAGCCAAATCACTCCTCCCACCTTATTATGATGTTGCCCAAGTTTTGCAATCGATCCGAAATCAATAGGGGTAAGAAATTGGACAATTCAAGTTCGCACCCAGTTCGTTCCTTACATGGAGTGGCTAGTGTTTTGCTTAGTTCTAGCAATTGGATTTCACTCCAAACTCACCAAATGACTCCTTCCACCTTATTATGATGTTGCCCAAGTTTTGGAATCGATCCGAAATCAATAGGGGTAAGAAATTGGACAATTCAAGTTCGCACCCAGTTCGTTCCTTACATGGGGTGGTTGGTGTTTTCAATAGTTCTAGCAATTGGATTTCACTCCAAACTGACCAAATGACTCCTTCCACCTTATTATGATGTTGCCTAAGTTTTGGAATCGATCTGAAATCAATAGGGGTAAGAAATTGGACAATTCAAGTTCGCACCCAGTTCGTTCCTTAGATGGAGTGGTTGGTGTTTTGCTTAGTTCTAGAGATTGGATTTCACTCCAAACTAACCAAATGACTCCTCCCACCTTATTATGATGTGGCCCAAGTTTTGGAATCGATCCGAAATCAATAGGTGTAAGAAATTGGACAATTCAAGTTCGCACCCAGTTCGTTCCTTACATGGGGTGGTTGGTGTTTTCAATAGTTCTAGCAATTGGATTTCACTCGAAACTGACCAAATGACTCCTTCCACCTTATTATGATGTTGCCCAAGTTTTGGAATCGATCCGAAATCAATAGGTGTAAGAAATTGGACAATTCAAGTTCGCACCCAGTTCGTTCCTTACATGGAGTGGTTGGTGTTTTCAATAGTTCTAGCAGTTGGATTTCACTCCAAACTCACCAAATGACTCCTTCCACCTTATTATGATGTTGCCCAAGTTTTGGATTCGATCCGAAATCAATAGGTGTAAGAAATTGGACAATTCAAGTTCGCACCCAGTTCGTTCCTTAGATGGAGTGGTTGGTGCTTTGCTTAGTTCTAGCGATTGAATTTCACTCAAAACTAACCAAATGATTCCTCCCACCTTATTATGTTGTTGCCCAAGTTTTGGAATCGATCCGAAACAATAGGTGTAAGAAATTGGAAAATTCAAGTTCGCACGCAGTTCGTTCCTTACATGGAGTGGTTGGTGTTTTGCTTACTTCTAGCGATTGGATTTCACTCCAAACTAACCAAATGACTCCTCCCACCTTATTATGATGTTGCCCAAGTTTTGGAATCAATCCGAAATCAATAGGTGTAAGAAATTTGATAATTCAAGTTCGCACCCAGTTCGTTCCTTACATGGAGTGGGTGGTGTTTTGCTTACTTCTAGCGATTGGATTTCACTCCAAACTCTCCAAATGACTCCTCCCACCTTATTATGATGTTGCCCAACTTTTGGAATCGATCCGAAATCAATAGGGGTAAGAAATTGGACAATTCAAGTTCGCACCCAGTTCGTTCCTTACATGGAGTGGCTAGTGTTTTGCTTAGTTCTAGCAATTGGATTTCACTCCAAACTCACCAAATGACTCCTTCCACCTTATTATGATGTTGCCCAAGTTTTGGAATCGATCCGAAATCAATAGGGGTAAGAAATTGGACAATTCAAGTTCGCACCCAGTTCGTTCCTTACATGGGGTGGTTGGTGTTTTCAATAGTTCTAGCAATTGGATTTCACTCCAAACTGACCAAATGACTCCTTCCACCTTATTATGATGTTGCCTAAGTTTTGGAATCGATCTGAAATCAATAGGTGTAAGAAATTGGACAATTCAAGTTCGCACCCAGTTCGTTCTTTACATGGAGTGGTTGGTGTTTTGCTTAGTTCTAGCGATTGGATTTCACTCCAAACTCGCCAAATGACTCCTTCCACCTTATTATGATGTTACCCAAGTTTTGGAATCGATCCGAAATCAATAGGTGTAAGAAATTGGACAATTCAAGTTCGCACCCAGTTCGTTCCTAACATGGAGTGGTTGGTGTTTTCAATAGTTCTAGCTATTGGATTTCACTCCAAACTAACCAAATGACTCCTCCCACCTTATTATGATGTTGCCCAAGTTTTGGAATCTATCCGAAATCAATAGGGGTATGAAATTGGACAATTCAAGTTCGCACCCTGTTCGTTCATTACATGGAGTGGTTGGTGTTTTCAATTGTTCTAGCGATTGGATTTCACTCCAAACTCACCAAATGACTCCTTCCACATTATTATGATGTTGCCCAAGTTTTGGAGTCGATCCGAAATCAATAGGTGTAAGAAATTGGAAAATTCAAGTTCGCACCCAGTTCGTTCCTTACATGGAGTGGTTGGTGTTTTGCTTAGTTCTAGCGATTGGATTTCACTCCAAACTAACCAAATGACTCCTCCCACCTTATTATGATGTTGCCCACGTTTTGGAATCGATCCGAAATCAATAGGTGTAAGAAATTGGATAATTCAAGTTCGCACCCAGTTTGTTCCTTACATGGAGTGGTTGGTGTTTTGCTCACTTCTAGCGATTGGATTTCACTCCAAATTCTCCAAATGACTCCTCCCACCTTATTATGATGTTGCCCAAGTTTTGGAATCGATCCGAAATCAATAGGGGTAAGAAATTGGACAATTCAAGTTCGCACCCAGTTCGTTCCTTACATGGAGTGGTTGGTGTTTTCAATAGTTCTAGCAGTTGGATTTCACTCCAAACTCACCAAATGACTCCTTCCACCTTATTATGATGTTGCCCAAGTTTTGGAATCGAACCGAAATCAATAGGGGTAAGAAATTGGACAATTCAAGTTCGCACCCAGTTCGTTCCTTACATGGGGTGGTTGGTGTTTTCAATAGTTCTAGCAATTGGATTTCACTCCAAACTGACCAAATGACTCCTTCCACCTTATTATGATGTTGCCCAAGTTTTGGAATCGATCCGAAATCAATAGGTGAAAGAAATTGGACAATTCAAGTTCGCACCCAGTTCGTTCCTTACATGGAGTGGTTGGTGTTTTCAATAGTTCTAGCGATTGGATTTCACTGCAAGTTCACCAGATGAGTCCTTCCACGTTATTATTGTTGTGTCGGATTCACTGCACCAAAATAGATTCAGCTGCATCCTCAACTTGTGATACTCGCAAGTGCACGAGCTGTTTGGTAGTATAGCATATGTAAGTGCGAGGTCGATCCCACGAGGATTGGTGATTGAATGATCCAATTCATTTTCCTACACAAAACAGAAATGAAAAAGAAAATAAATAAAACAAGAAAAAGGAAATAACTCAAGCAAATAAGTTCCCAAGTTCAATTAGATTAACGGATTGATTCTAGCTAAAGTATGATTAAGCCATGGTGTCTGGTCATAACCTTGTGTTCCTAATTCCCTAATTTGATCATTTGTTGTCTAACCTAAAACTAAGCATTATGAACCCATTAAGCATAGAAGAATATTTTAAACAACCAAGTATGTATCTAATCCCTGTTGTCGAATGTCCATACATACTCTTCCTATTCATAGTTCAATTCGAATTAAAGCATGGTGTCTACTCTTAATTCAAACCAAGAGCGCTAACATGCAAGCCTAAATGGTGATCAATCATTCAAACTAGCATATTAACTTATAAGCATAATGAATAAGAACAAAAACCATAATTGAAACTTGGAAACTAATTAAACTTGAATACTTAAGAAAGAATGTACATTACAAATAAAGTTAAAGAAGAACTAAGAAAACTTGAAGGAAAATTTAGTAAAATCATTTGTTACAACAATTGACAACTTGAAAGGAAACTAAGAGAATTTGAGGGAGAGAAGGGAAGGGAGCTCTAGAGAAGTGTTTGAGAGCTCCCCCCCTTTGGGGTGTGATTTGAAGCTTGAAGGCTTCTCTATTTATAGGGCTAAGAGGGAGGAACAACATGATGGATTCCCACACCATCCTTCATCTTTTGCTGCTGCACCTGAAGATTCTTCACATGGGTTCAAAGGTGATCAGATGTGGCTGCCCTTTGCTGCCAACCCATGTGATTGCCTTTTGCTGCCAACCCATGTGATTGCCTTTTGCTGCCAACCCATGTGGTTGCCTTTTGGTTGCTGGAAAAACGAGTTTCTGAACCAGGCTTGGTGTAGGAAGGCCATAGGTCTCAAAACGTATCCAATGGGGCTGAAATTTGGATATGTTATACTAGACACCCATTGGAACAACTTCTATGAAGAAAGTATTCCTATCGGAGCAGTAGAAGTGTGCGTTTTGGACCTCGAAAGTTGGCTGCCGAACAGAGACTGGAATTGACTTCATTTCATTTCATTTCTTTCTTTTTGCTTCACATGCATGTGCATGCTTCTCTTTAATAGCTCAAAAGATGATCTCCAGCTCCAAAGTGATCTGCCAATTCAATTCCCATGTTCAAAGGCTGAAGCAAAGATGCCTCTCATCATTCCTCATTCTTCTCTCTCTCCTTTCTCTTTGCTTTACATGCATGCACATGCCATCTCTGCAAAAGCTCCAGCATGTACCAACTTGCTCCTTCTGAATTTGATAGCTGGAAAGCCTCCCAACTTCACTCATTATGTTGGGTACAAAGTCAGTTGCAGCTGGGGTGAGGCACATGGCTAAAAGGAGGCACATGACTAAAAGCTGGCAGCTGCAAATCCTCCTGAGCAGGGTGCAATGTTGGACGGGCTAAGGACTCCAGATATGTCCAATTGTGCTGAAATTTGGATATGTTATAGTACACACCCATTGGAACAAGTCTCATGAAGATCTTCACCTCATCCAAGCCCCAGAGCATGCTGATCCAAGGCCAAGAAGTTGACCTACGAAACTGGGCTGGAAATGGGCTGTAGCCAAAATTAGTTTGTCTTTAAGCTCATATTCCTCATATGCCAATCAGCCCATAACATGCATGAATTGCATCATTTCCTATCCAAAGTCATCATTGTTACCTAAATCTCAATTAACTGAAATATAAACACAAAATAATTAACTCAAAAACATAACCAAATCATAAGCTAGAAGGGTACAAAATGATATACAATTATGAACCGATCAATTATGATGTTACCCAAATTTTGGAATCAATCCGAAATCAATAGGTGTAAGAAATTGGACAATTCAAGTTCGCACCCAGTTCGTTTCTTAGATGGAGTGGTTGGTGTTTTGCTTAGTTCCAGCGATTGGATTTCACTCAAAACTCACCAAATGACTCCTCCCACCTTATTATGATGTTGCAAAAGTTTTGGATTCGATCCGAAATCAATAGGTGTAAGAAATTGGACAATTCAAGTTCGCACCCAGTTCGTTCCTTACATGGAGTGGTTGGTGTTTTCAATAGTTCTAGCGATTGGATTTCACTCCAATTCCACCAAATGACTCCTCCCACCTTTTTATGATGTTGCCCAAGTTTTGGAATCGATCCGAAATCAATAGGTGTAAGAAATTGGACAATTCAAGTTCGCACCCAGTTCGTTCCTTACATGGAGTGGTTGGTGTTTTCAATAGTTCTAGCGATTGGATTTCACTGCAAGTTCACCAGATGACTCCTTCCACCTTTTTATGATGTTGCCCAAGTTTTGGAATCGATCCAAAATCAATAGCGGTAAGAAATTGGACAATTCATGTTCGCACCCAGTTCGTTCATTACATGGAGTGGTTGGTGTTTTCAATAGTTCTAGCAATTGGATTTCACTCCAAACTCACCAAATGACTCCTCCCACCTTATTATGATGTTGCCCAAGTTTTGGAATCGATCCGAAATCAGTAGGTGTAAGAAATTGGACAATTCAAGTTCGCACCCAGTTCGTTCCTTACATGGAGTGGTTGGTGTTTTGCTATGTTCAAGCAATTGGATTTCACTCCAAACACACCAAATGACTCCTCCCACCTTATTATGATGTTGCCCAAGTTTTGGAATCGATCCGAAATCAATACTGGTAAGAATTTGGACAATTCAAGTTCGCACCCAGTTCGTTCCTTACATGGAGTGGTTGGTGTTTTCAATAGTTCTAGCGATTGGATTTCACTGCAAGTTCACCAGATGACTCCTTCCACGTTATTATGATGTTACCCAAGATTTGGAATCAATCCGAAATCAATAGGTGTAAGAAATTGGACAATTCAAGTTCGCACCCAGTTCGTTTCTTAGATGGAGTGGTTGGTGTTTTGCTTAGTTCTAGCGATTGGATTTCACTCAAAACTCACCAAATGACTCCTCCCACCTTATTATGATGTTGCCCAAGTTTTGGAATCGATCCTAAATCAATAGGTGTAAAAAATTGGACAATTCAAGTTCGCACCCAGTTCGTTCCTAACATGGAGTGGTTGGTGTTTTCAATAGTTCTAGCTATTGGATTTCCCTCCAAACTAACCAAATGACTCCTCCCACCTTATTATGATGTTGCCCAAGTTTTGGAATCTATCCGAAATCAATAGGGGTAAGAAATTGGACAATTCAAGTTCGCACCCTGTTCGTTCTTTACATGGAGTGGTTGGTGTTTTCAATAGTTCTAGCGATTGGATTTCACTCCAAACTCACCAAATGACTCCTACCACATTATTATGTTGTTGCCCAAGTTTTGGAGTCGATCCGAAATCAATAGGTGTAAGAAATTGGACAATTCAAGTTCGCACCCAGTTCGTTCCTTACATGGAGTGGTTGGTGTTTTGCTTAGTTCTAGAGATTGGATTTCACTCCAAACTAACCAAATGACTCCTCCCACCATATTATGATGTTGCCCAAGTTTTAGAATCAATACGAAATCAATAGGTGTAAGAAATTGGACAATTCAAGTTCGCACCCAGTTCGTTCCTTAGATGGAATGGTTGGTGTTTTGCTTAGTTCTAGAGATTGGATTTCACTCCAAACTAACCAATGACTCCTCCCACCTTATTATGATGTTGCCCAAGTTTTGGAATCGATCCGAAATCAATAGGTGTAAGAAATTGGACAATTCAAGTTCGCACCCAGTTCGTTCCTTACATGGAGTGGTTGGTGTTTTCAATAGTTCTAGCAATTGGATTTCACTCCAAACTTACCAAATGACTCCTCCCACCTTATTATGATGTTGCTCAAGTTTTGGAATCGATCCGAAATCAATAGGTGTAAGAAATTGGATAATTCAAGTTCGCACCCAGTTCGTTCCTTACATGGAGTGGTTGGTGTTTGGCTTAGTTCTATCGGTTGGATTTCACTCCAAACTCTCCAAATGACTCCTCCCACCTTATTATGATGTTGCCGAAGTTTTGGAATCGATCCGAAATCAATAGGGGTAAGAAATTGGACAATTCAAGTTTGCACCCAGTTCGTTCCTTACATGGAGTGGTTGGTGTTTTGCTTAGTTCTAGCGATTGGATTTCACTCCAAACTCGCCAAATGACTCCTCCCACCTTATTATGATGTTGCCCAAGTTTTGGAATCGATCCGAAATCAATAGGGGTAAGAAATTGGACAATTCAAATTCGCACCCAGTTCGTTCCTTACATGGAGTGGTTGGTGTTTTCAATAGTTCTAGCAGTTGGATTTCACTCCAAACTCACCAAATGACTCCTTCCACCTTATTATGATGTTGCCCAAGTTTTGGAATCGATCCGAAATCAATAGGTGTAAGAAATTGGACAATTCAAGTTCGCACCCAGTTCTTTCCTTACATGGGGTGGTTGGTGTTTTTAATAGTTCTAGCAATTGGATTTCACTCCAAACTGACCGAATGACTCCTTCCACCTTATTATGATGTTGCCCAAGTTTTGGAATCGATCCGAAATCAATAGGTGTAAGAAATTGGACAATACAAGTTCGCACCCAGTTCGTTCTTTACATGGAGTGGTTGGTGTTTTGCTTAGTTCTAACGATTGGATTTCACTCCAAAATCGCCAAATGACTCCTTCCACCTTATTATGATGTTACCCAAGTTTTGGAATCGATCCGAAGTCAATAGGTGTAAGAAATTGGACAATTCAAGTTCGCACCCAATTCGTTCCTTACATGGAGTGGCTGGTGTTTTGCATAGTTCAAGCTATTGGATTTCACTCCAAACTCACCAAATGACTTCTCCCACCTTATTATGATGTTGCCCAAGTTTTGGATTCGATCCGACATCAATAGGTGTAAGAAATTGGACAATTCAAGTTCGCAACCAGTTCGTTCCTTAGATGGAGTGGTTGGTGCTTTGCTTAGTTCTAGCGATTGGATTTCACTCAAAACTAACCAAATGATTCCTCGCACCTTATTATGTTGTTGCCCAAGTTTTGGAATCGATCCGAAACAATAGGTGTAAGAAATTGGAAAATTCAAGTTCGCAACCAGTTCGTTCCTTACATGGAGTGGTTGGTGTTTTGCTTAGTTCTAGCGATTTGATTTCACTCCAAACTCACCAAATGACTCCTCCCACCTTATTACGATGTTGCCCAAGTTTTGGAATTGATCCGAAATCAATAGGTGTAACAACTTGGACAATTCAAGTTCGCACCCAGTTCGTTCCTTACATGGAGTGGTTGGTGTTTTGCTTAGTTCTAGCTATTGGATTTCACTCCAAACAAACCGAATGACTCCTCCCACCTTATTATGATGTTGCCCAAGTTTTGGAATCGATCCGAAATCAATAGGTGTAAGAAATTGGACAATTCAAGTTCGCACCCAGTTCGTTTCTTAGATGGAGTGGTTGGTGTTTTGCTTAGTTCTAGCGATTGGATTTCACTCAAAACTCACCAAATGACTCCTCCCACCTTATTATGATGTTGCCCAAGTTTTGGAATCGATCCTAAATCAATAGGTGTAAGAAATTGGACAATTCAAGTTCGCACCCTGTTCGTTCCTTACATGGAGTGGTTGGTGTTTTCAATAGTTCTAGCGATTGGATTTCACTCCAAACTCACCAAATGACTCCTTCCACCTTATTATGGTGTTGCCCAAGTTTTGGAATCGATCCGAAATCAATAGGTGTAAGAAATTGGACAATTCAAGTTCGCACCCAGTTCGTTCCTTACAGGGAATGGTTGGTGTTTAGCTTAGTTCTAGCAATTGGATTTCACTCCAAACACACCAAATGACTCCTCCCACCTTATTATGATGTTGCCCAAGTTTTGGAATTGATCCGAAATCAATAGGGGTAAGAAATTGGACAATTCAAGTTCGCACCCAGTTCGTTCCTTACATGGAGTGGTTGGTGTTTTGCTTAGTTCTAGCTATTGGATTTCACTCCAAACACACCAAATGACTCCTCCCACCTTATTATAATGTTGCCCAAGTTTTGGAATCGATCCGAAATCAATAGGTGTAAGAAATTGGACAATTCAAGTTCGAACCCAGTTCGTTCCTTAGATGGAGTGGTTGGTATTTTGCTTAGTTCTAGCGATTGGATTTCACTCAAAACTCACCAAATGACTCCTCCCACCTTATTATGATGTTGCCCAAGTTTTGGAAACGATACGAAATCAAAAGGTGTAAGAAATTGGACAATTCAAGTTCGCACCCAGTTCGTTCCTTACATGGAGTGGTTGGTGTTTTCAATAGTTCTAGCGATTTGATTTCACAGCAAGCTCACCAAATGACTCCTTCCACGTTTTTATGATGTTGCCCAAGTTTTGGAATCGATCCGAAATCAATAGGGGTAAGAAATTGGACAATTCAAGTTCGCACCCAGTTCGTTCCTTACATGGAGTGGTTGGTGTTTTCAATAGTTCTAGCGATTGGATTTCACTGCAAGCTCACCATATGACTCCTTCCACGTTATTATGATGTTACCCAAGTTTTGGAATCAATCCGAAATCAATAGGTGTAAGAAATTGGACAATTCAAGTTCGCACCCAGTTCGTTCCTTACATGGAGTGGTTGGTGTTTTTCTTAGTTCTAGCAATTGGATTTCACTCCAAACACACCAAATGACTCCTCCCACCTTATTATGATGTTGCCCAAGTTTTGGAATCGATCTGAAATCAATACTGGTAAGAATTTGGACAATTCAAGTTCGCACCCAGTTCGTTCCTTACATGGAGTGGTTGGTGTTTTCAAAAGTTCTAGCGATTGGATTTCACTGCAAGCTCACCAGATGACTCCTTCCACGTTGTTATGATGTTACCGAAGTTTTGGAATCAATCCGAAATCAATAGGTGTTAAAAATTGGACAATTCAAGTTCGCACCCTGTTCGTTCCTTACATTGAGTGGTGGGTGTTTTCAATAGTTCTAGCGATTGGATTTCACTCCAAACTCACCGAATGACTCCTTCCACCTTATTATGATGTTGCCCAAGTTTTGGAATCGATCCGAAATCAATAGGTGTAAGAAATTGGACAATTCAAGTTCGCACCCAGTTCGTTTCTTACATGGAGTGGTTGGTGTTTTGCTTAGTTCTAGCTATTGGATTTCACTCCAAACTCACCAAATGACTCCTCCCACCTTATTATGATGTTGCCCAAGTTTTGGATTCGATCCGAAATCAATAGGTGTAAGAAATTGGACAATTCAAGTTCGCACCCAGTTCGTTCCTTACATGGAGTGGTTGGTGTTTTCAATAGTTCTAGCGATTGGATTTCACTCCAATTCCACCAAATGATTCCTCCCACCTTTTTATGATGTTGCCCAAGTTTTGGAATCGATCCGAAATCAATAGGTGTAAGAAATTGGACAATTCAAGTTCGCACCCAGTTCGTTCCTTACATGGAGTGGTTGGTGTTTTGCTTAGTTCTAGCTATTGGATTTCACTCCAAACTCACCAATTGACTCCTTCCAACTTATTATGTTGTTTCCCAAGTTTTGGAATCGATCCGAAATCAATAGGTGTAAGAAATTGGACAATTCAAGTTCGCACCCAGTTCGTTCCTTACCTGGAGTGGTTGGTGTTTTGCTTAGTTCTAGCGATTGGATTTCACTCCAAACTCTCCAAATGACTCGTCCCACCTTATTATGATGTTGCCCAAGTTTTGGAATCGATCCGAAATCAATAGGGGTAAGAAATTGGACAATTCAAGTTCGCACCCAGTTCGTTCCTAACATGGAGTGGTTGGTGTTTTCAATAGTTCTAGCTATTGGATTTCACTCCAAACTAACCAAATGACTCCTCCCACCTTATTATGATGTTGCCCATGTTTTGGAATCTATCCGAAATCAATAGGGGTAAGAAATTGGACAATTCAAGTTCGCACCCTGTTCGTTCTTTACATGGAGTGGTTGGTGTTTTCAATAGTTCTAGCGATTGGATTTCACTCCAAACTCACCAAATGACTCCTCCCACCTTATTATGATGTTGCCCAAGTTTTGGATTCGATCCGAAATCAATAGGTGTAAGAAATTGGACAATTCACGTTCGCACCCTATTCGTTCCTCACATGGAGTGGTTGGTCTTTTCAATAGTTCTAGCGATTGGATTTCACTCCAATTTCACCAAATGACTCCTCCCACCTTATTATGATGTTGCCCCAGTTTTGGAAGCGATCCGAAATCAATAGGTGTAAGAAATTGGACAATTCAAGTTCGCACACAGTTCGTTCCGTACATGGAGTGGTTGGTGTTTTGCTTAGTTCTAGCTATTGGATTTCACTCCAAACTAACCAAATGACTCCTCCCACCTTATTATGATGTTGCCCAAGTTTTGGAATCGATCCGAAATCAATAGGTGTAAGAAATTGGACAATTCAAGTTCGCACCCAGTTCGTTCCTTACATGGAGTGGTTGGTGTTTTGCTTAGTTCTAGCGATTGGATTTCACTCCAAACTCTCCAAATGACTCCTCCCACCTTAATATGATGTTGCCCAAGTTTTGGAATCGATCCGAAATCAATAGGGGTAAGAAATTGGACAATTCAAGTTCGCACCCAGTTCGTTCCTTACATGGAGTGGTTGGTGTTTTCAATAGTTCTAGCTATTGGATTTCACTCCAAACTAACCAAATGACTCCTCCCACCTTATTATGATGTTGCCCAAGTTTTAGAATCGATCCGAAATCAATAGGTGTAAGAAATTGGACAATTGAAGTTCCCACCCAGTTCGTTCCTTACATGGAGTGGTTGGTGTTTTGCTTAGTTCTAGCGATTGGATTTCCATCTAAACTCACCAAATGACTCCTCCCACCTTATTATGATGTTGCCCAAGTTTTGGAATCGATCCGAAATCAATAGGGGTAAGAAATTGGACAATTCAAGTTCGCACCCAGTTCGTTCCTTACGTGGAGTGGTTGGTGTTTTCAATAGTTCTAGCGATTGGATTACACTCCAAACTCACCAAATGACTCCTTCCACCTTATTATGATGTTGCCCAACTTTTGGAATCGATCCGAAATCAATAGGGGTAAGAAATTGGACAATTCAAGTTCGCACCCTGTTCGTTCTTTACATGGAGTGGTTGGTGTTTTCAATAGTTCTAGCGATTGGATTTCACTCCAAACTCACCAAATGACTCCTCCCACCTTATTATGATGTTGCCCAAGTTTTGGAATCGATCCGAAATCAATAGGTGTAAGAAATTGGACAATTCAAGTTCGCACCCAGTTCGTTCCTTACATGGAGTGGTTGGTGTTTTCAATAGTTCTAGCGATTGGATTTCACTCCAAACTCACCAAATGACTCCTTCCACCTTATTATGATGTTTCCCAAGTTTTGGAATCGATCCGAAATCAATAGGTGTAAGAAATTGGACAATTCAAGTTCGCACCCAGTTCGTTCCTTAGATGGAGTGGTTGGTGCTTTGCTTAGTTCTAGCGATTGGATTTCACTCAAAAATGTCCAAATGATTCCTCCCACCTTATTATGTTGTTGCCCAAGTTTTGGAATCGATCCGAAACAATAGGTGTAAGAAATTGGAAAATTGAAGTTCGCACCCAATTTGTTCCTTACATGGAGTGGTTGGTGTTTTGCTTAGTTCTAGCTATTGGATTTCACTCAAAACTCACCAAATGACTCCTCCCACCTTATTATGATGTTGCCCAAGTTTTGGAATCGATCCGAAATCAATAGGTGTAAGAAATTGGATAATTCAAATTCGTACCCAGTTCGTTCCTGACATGGAGTGGTTGGTGTTTTCAATAGTTCTAGCAATTGGATTTCACTCCAAACTCACCAAATGACTCCTCCCACCGTATTATGATGTTGCCCAAGTTTTGGAATCGATCCGAAATCAATAGGGGTAAGAAATTGGACAATTCAAGTTCGCACCCAGTTCGTTCCTTACATGGAGTGGTTGGTGTTTTCAATAGTTCTAGCAATTGGATTTCACTCCAAACTCCCCAAATGACTCCTTCCACCTTATTACGATGTTGCCCAAGTTTTGGAATCGATCCGAAATCAATAGGTGTAAGAAATTGGACAATTCAAGTTCGCACCCAGTTCGTTCCTTACATGGAGTGGTTGGTGTTTTGCTTAGTTCTAGGGATTGGATTTCACTCCAAACTCACCAAATGACTCCTCCCACCTTATTATGTTGTTGCCCAAGTTTTGGAATCGATCCGAAACAATAGGTGTAAGAAATTGGATAATTCAAGTTCGAACCCAGTTCGTTCCTTACATGGAGTGGTTGGTGTTTTGCTTAGTTCTAGCGATTGGATTTCACTCCAAACTAACCAAATGACTCCTCCCACCTTATTATGATGTTGCCCAAGTTTTGGAATCGATCCGAAATCAATAGGTGTAAGAAATTGGATAATTCAAGTTCGCACCCAGTTCGTTCCTTACATGGAGTGGTTGGTGTTTTGCTTAGTTCTAGCAATTGGATTTCACTCCAAACTCTCCAAATGACTCCTCCCACCTTATTATGATGTTGCCCAAGTTTTGGAATCGATCCGAAATCATTAGGTGTTAGAAATTGGATAATTCAAGTTCGCACCCAGTTCGTTCCTTACATGGAGTGGTTGGTCTTTTGCTTAGTTCTAGCGATTGGATTTCACTCCAAACTAACCAAATGACTCCTCCCACCTTATTATGATGTTGCCCAAGTTTTGGAATCGATCCGAAATCAATAGGTGTAAGAAATTGGATAATTCAAGTTCGCACCCAGTTCGTTCCTTACATGGAGTGGTTGGTGTTTTGCTTAGTTCTAGCGATTGGATTTCACTCCAAACTCTCCAAATGACTCCTCCCACCTTATTATGATGTTGCCCAAGTTTTGGAATCGATCCGAAATCAATAGGGGTAAGAAATTGGACAATTCAAGTTCGCACCTAGTTCGTTCCTTACATGGAGTGGTTGGTGTTTTCAAAAGTTCTAGCAGTTGGATTTCACTCCAAACTCACCAAATGACTCCTTCCACCTTATTATGATGTTGCCCAAGTTTTGGAATCGATTCGAAATCCATAGGGGTAAGAAATTGGACAATTCAAGTTCGCACCCAGTTCGTTCCTTACATGGAGTGGTTGATATTTTCAATAGTTCTAGCAATTGGAATTCACACCAAACTCACCAAATGACTACTTCCACCTTATTATGATGTTGACGAAGTTTTGGAATCGATCCGAAATCAATAGTTGTAAGAAATTAGACAATTCAAGTTCGCACCCAGTTCGTTCCTTACATGGAGTGGTTGGTGTTTTGCTTAGTTCTAGCGATTGGATTTCACTCCAAACTCTCCAAATGACTCCTCCCACCTTATTATGATGTTGCCCAAGTTTTGGAATTGATCCGAAATCAATAGGGGTAAGAAATTGGACAATTCAAGTTCGCACCCAGTTCGTTCCTTACATGGAGTGGTTGGTATTTTCAATAGTTCTAGCAATTGGAATTCACTCCAAACTCACCAAATGACTCCTTCCACCTTATTATGATGTTCACCAAGTTTTGGAATCGATCCGAAATCAATAGGGGTAAGAAATTGGACAATTCAAGTTCGCACCCAGTTCTTTCCTTACATGGAGTGGTTGGTGTTTTCAATAGTTCTAGCATTTGGATTTCACTCAAAACTCACCAAATGACTCCTCCCACCTTATTATGATGTTGCCCAAGTTTTGGAATCGATCCGAAATCAATAGGTGTAAGAAATTGGACAATTCAAGTTCGCACCCAGTTCGTTCCTTACATGGAGTGGTTGGTGTTTTGCTTACTTCTAGCTATTGGATTTCACTCCAAACTCACCAAATGACTCCTTCCACCTTATTATGATGTTTTCCAAGTTTTAGAATCGATCCGAAATCAATAGGTGTAAGAAATTGGACAATTCATGTTCGCACCCTGTTCGTTCCTCACATGGAGTGGTTGGTGTTTTCAATAGTTCTAGCGATTGGATTTCACTCCAAACTCACCAAATGACCCCTCCCACCTTATTATGTTGTTGCCCAAGTTTTGGAATCGATCCGAAATCAATAGGGGTAAGAAATTGGACAATTCAAGTTCGCATCCAGTTCGTTCCTTACATGAAGTGGGTGGTGTTTTGCTTAGTTCTAGATATTGGATTTCACTCCAAACTCACCAAATGACTCCTAACACCTTATTATGATATTGCCCAAGTTTTGGAATCGTTCCAAAATCAATAGGGGTAAGAAATTGGACAATTCAAGTTCGCATCCAGTTCGTTCCTTAGATGGAGTGGTTGGTGTTTTGCTAAGTTCTAGCGATTGGATTTCACTCCAAACTAACCAAATGACTCCTCCCACCTTATTATGATGTTGCCCAAGTTTTGGAATCGATCCGAAATCAATAGGTGTAAGAAATTGGACAATTCAAGTTCGCACCCAGTTCGTTCCTTACATGGAGTGGTTGGTGTTTTGCTTAGTTCTAGCAATTGGATTTCACTCGAAACTCACCAAATGACTCCTCCCACCTTATTATGATGTTGCCCAAGTTTTGGAATCGATCCGAAATCAATAGGTGTAAGAAATTGGATAATTCATGTTCGCACCCAGTTCGTTCCTTACATGGAGTGGTTGGTGTTTTGCTTAGTTCTAGCGATTGGATTTCACTCCAAACTCTCCAAATGACTCCTCCCACCTTATTATGATGTTGCCCAAGTTTTGGAATCGATCCGAAATCAATAGGGGTAAGAAATTGGACAATTCAAGTTCGCACCTAGTTCGTTCCTTACATGGAGTGGTTGGTGTTTTCAAAAGTTCTAGCAGTTGGATTTCACTCCAAACTCACCAAATGACTCCTTCCACCTTATTATGATGTTGCCCAACTTTTGGAATCGATTCGAAATCCATAGGGGTAAGAAATTGGACAATTCAAGTTCGCACCCAGTTCGTTCCTTACATGGAGTGGTTGGTATTTTCAATAGTTCTAGCAATTGGAATTCACACCAAACTCACCAAATGACTACTTCCACCTTATTATGATGTTGACGAAGTTTTGGAATCGATCCGAAATCAATAGGTGTAAGAAATTAGACAATTCAAGTTCGCACCCAGTTCGTTCCTTACATGGAGTGGTTGGTGTTTTGCTTAGTTCTAGCGATTGGATTTCACTCCAAACTCTCCAAATGACTCCTCCCACCTTATTATGATGTTGCCCAAGTTTTGGAATCGATCCGAAATCAATAGGGGTAAGAAATTGGACAATTCAAGTTCGCACCCAGTTCGTTCCTTACATGGAGTGGTTGGTATTTTCAATAGTTCTAGCAATTGGAATTCACTCCAAACTCACCAAATGACTCCTTCCACCTTATTATGATGTTCACCAAGTTTTGGAATCGATCCGAAATCAATAGGGGTAAGAAATTGGACAATTCAAGTTCGCACCCAGTTCTTTCCTTACATGGAGTGGTTGGTGTTTTCAATAGTTCTAGCATTTGGATTTCACTCAAAACTCACCAAATTACTCCTTCCACCTTATTATGATGTTGCCCAAGTTTTGGAATCGATCCGAAATCAATAGGGGTAAGAAATTGGACAATTGAAGTTCGCACCCAGTTCGTTCCTTACATGGAGTGGTTGGTGTTTTCAACAGTTCTAGCATTTGGATTTCACTCAAAACTCACCAAATTACTCCTTCCACCTTATTATGATGTTGCCCAAGTTTTGGAATCGATCCGAAATCAATAGGTGTAAGAAATTGGACAATTCAAGTTCGCACCCTGTTCGTTCCTTACATGGAGTGGTTGGTGTTTTGCTTACTTCTAGCTATTGGATTTCACTCCAAACTCACCAAATGACTCCTTCCACCTTATTATGATGTTTTCCAAGTTTTAGAATCGATCCGAAATAAATAGGTGTAAGAAATTGGACAATTCATGTTCGCACCCTGTTCGTTCCTCACATGGAGTGGTTGGTGTTTTCAATAGTTCTAGCGATTGGATTTCACTCCAAACTCACCAAATGACCCCTCCCACCTTATTATGTTGTTGCCCAAGTTTTGGAATCGATCCGAAATCAATAGGGGTAAGAAATTGGACAATTCAAGTTCGCATCCAATTCGTTCCTTACATGGAGTGGGTGGTGTTTTGCTTAGTTCTAGATATTGGATTTCACTCCAAACTCACCAAATGACTTCTAACACCTTATTATGATATTGCCCAAGTTTTGGAATCGATCCGAAATCAATAGGGGTAAGAAATTGGACAATTCAAGTTCGCACCCAGTTCGTTCCTTACATGGAGTGGTTGGTGTTTTGCGTAGTTCTAGCTATTGGATTTCACTCCAAACTCACCAATTGACTCCTCCCACCTTATTATGATGTTGCCCAAGTTTTGGAATCAATCCAAAATCAATAGGGGTAAGAAATTGGACAATTCAAGTTCGCACCCAGTTCATTCCTTACATGGAGTGGTTGGTGTTTTCAATAGTTCTAGCGATTGGATTTCACTCCAAACTCACCAAATGACTCCTTCCACCTTATTATGATGTTGCCCAAGTTTTGGAATCGATCCGAAATCAATAGGTGTAAGAAATTGGACAATTCAAGTTCGCACCCAGTTCGTTCCTTACATGGAGTCGTTGGTGTTTTGCTTAGTTCTAGCGATTGGATTTCACTCCAAACTCTCCAAATGACTGCTCCCACCTTATTATGATGTTGTCCAAGTTTTGGAATCCATCCGAAATCAATAGGGGTAAGAAATTGGACAATTCAAGTTCGCACCCAGTTCGTTCCTTACATGGAGTGGTTGGTGGTTTCAACAGTTCTAGCGATTGGATTTCACTCCAAACTCACCAAATGACTCCTTCCACCTTATCATGATGTTGCCAAAGTTTTGGAATCGATACGAAAGAAATAGGTGTAAGAAATTGGACAATTCAAGTTCGCACCCAGTTCGTTCCTTACATGGAGTGGTTGGTGTTTTGCTTAGTTCTAGCTATTGGATTTCACTCCAAACTAACCAAATGACTCCTCCCACCTTATTATGATGTTGCCCAAGTTTTGGAATCGATCCGAAATCAATAGGTGAAAGAAATTGGACAATTCAAGTTCGCACCCAGTTCGTTCCTTACATGGAGTGGTTGGTGTTTTGCTTAGTTCTAGCGACTGGATTTCACTCAAAACTTACCAAATGACTCCTCCCACCTTATTATGATGTTACCCAAGATTGGGAATCGATCCGAAAGATATAGGTGTAAGAAATTGGACAATTCAAGTTCGCACCCAGTTCGTTCCATACATGGAGTGGTTGGTGTTTTGCTTAGTTCTAGCAATTGGATTTCACTCCAAACTCACCAAATGATTCCTCCCACCTTATTATGATGTTGCCCAAGTTTTGGAATCGATCCGAAATCAATAGGGGTAAGAAATTGGACAATTCTAGTTCGCACCCAGTTCGTTCCTTAGATGGAGTGGGTGGTGTTTCGCTTAGTTCTAACGATTGGATTTCGCTCAAAACTAACCAAATGACTCCTTCCACCTTATTATGATGTTGCCCAAGTTTAGGAATCGATCCGAAATCAATAGGTGTAAGAAATTGGACAATTCAACTTCGCAACCAGTTCGTTCCTTACGTGGAGTGGTTGGTGTTTTGCTTAGTTCTAGCGATTGGATTTCACTCCAAACTCTCCAAATGACTCCTCCCACCTTATTATGATGTTGCCCAAGTTTTGGAATCCATCCGAAATCAATAGGAGTAAGAAATTGGACAATTCAAGTTTGCACCCAGTTCGTTCCTTACATGGAGTGGTTGGTGTTTTCAACAGTTCTAGCAATTGGATTTCACTCCAAACTCACCAAATGACTCCTTCCACCTTATTATGATGTTGCCCAAGTTTTGGAATCGATACGAAAGAAATAAATGTAAGAAATTGGACAATTCAAGTTCGCCCCCAGTTCGTTCCTTACATGGAGTGGTTGGTGTTTTGCTTAGTTCTAGCCATTTGATTTCATTCCAAACTCTCCAAATGACTCCTCCGACCTTATTATGATGTTGCCCAAGTTTTGGAATCGATCCGAAATCAATAGGGGTAAGAAATTGGACAATTCAAGTTCGCACCCAGTTCGTTCATTACATGGAGTGGTTGGTGTTTTCAATAGTTCTAGCAATTGGATTTCACTCCAAACTCACCAAATGACTCCTTCCACCTTATTATGATGTTGCCCAAGTTTTGGAATCTATCTGAAATCAATAGGTGTAAGAAATTGGACAATTCAAGTTCGCACCCAGTTCGTTCCTTAGATGGAGTGGTTGGTGTTTTGCTTAGTTCTAGCGATTGGATTTCACTCAAAACTAACCAAATGACTCCCCACCTTATTATGATGTTGCCCAAGTTTTGGAATCGATCCGAAATCAATAGGTGTAAGAAATTGGACAATTCAAGTTCGCACCCAGTTCGTTCCTTACATGGAGTCGTTGGTGTTTTGCTTAGTCCTAGCAATTGGATTTCACTCAAAACTCACCAAAGACTCCTCCCACCTTATTATGATGTTGCCCAAGTTTTGGAATCGATCCGAAATCAATAGGTGTAAGAAATTGGACAATTCAAGTTCGCACCCAGTTCGTTCCTTACATGGAGTGGTTGGTGTTTGCTTAGTCCTAGCTATTGGATTTCACTCCAAACCAACCAAATGACTCCTCCCACCTTATTACGATGTTGCCCATGTTTTGGAAGAGATCCGAAAGCAATAGGTGTAAGAAATTGGACAATTCAAGTTCGCACCCAGTTCGTTCCATACATGAAGTGGTTGGTGTTTTGCTTAGTTCTAGCAATTGGATTTCACTCCAAACTCACCAAATGACTCCTCCCACCTTATTATGATGTTGCCCAAGTTTTGGAATCGATCCGAAATCAATAGGTGTAAGAAATTGGACAATTCAAGTTCGCACCCAGTTCGTTCCTTACATGGAGTGGTTGGTGTTTTGCTTAGTTTTAGCTATTGGATTTCACTCCAAATTAACCAAATGACTCCTCCAACCTTATTATGTTGTTGCCCAAGTTTTGGAATCAATCAGAAATCAATTGGTGTAAGAAATTGGACAATTCAAGTTCGCACCCTGTTCATTCCCTACATCGCACCCTGTTCGTTCCTTACATGGAGTGGTTGGTGTTTTCAATAGTTCTAGAGATTGGATTTCACTCCAAACTCTCCAAATGGCTCCTTCCACCTTATTATGCTGTTGCCCAAGTTTTGGAATCATTACGAAATCAATAGGTGTAAGAAATTGGACAATTCAAGTTCGCACCCAGTTCATTCCTTACATGGAGTGGTTGGTGTTTTGCTTAGTTCTAGCGATTGGAATTTTACTCCAAACTAACCAAATGACTACTCCCACCTTATTATGATGTTGCCCAAGTTTTGGAATCGATCCGAAATCAATATGTGTAAGAAATCGGACAATTCAAGTTCGCACCCAGTTCGTTCCTTACATGGAGTGGTTGGTGTTTTGCTTAGTTCTAGCTATTGGATTTCACTCCAAACTAACCAAATGACTCCTCCCACCTTATTATGATGTTGCCCAAGTTTTGGAATCGATCCGAAATCAATAGGTGAAAGAAATTGGACAATTCAAGTTCGCACCCAGTTCGTTCCTTACATGGAGTGGTTGGTGTTTTGCTTAGTTCTAGCGACTGGATTTCACTCAAAACTTACCAAATGACTCCTCCCACCTTATTATGATGTTGCCCAAGTTTTGGAATCGATCCGAAAGCAATAGGTGCAAGAAATTGGACAATTCAAGTTCGCACCCAGTTCGTTCCATACATGGAGCTGTTGGTGTTTTTCATAGTTCTAGCAATTGGATTTCACTCGAAACTCACCAAATGACTCCTCCCACCTTATTATGATGTTGCCCAAGTTTTGGAATCGATCCAAAATCAATAGCGGTAAGAAATTGGACAATTCATGTTCGCACCCAGTTCGTTCATTACATGGAGTGGTTGGTGTTTTCAATAGTTCTAGCAATTGGATTTCACTCCAAACTCACCAAATGACTCCTCCCACCTTATTATGATGTTGCCCAAGTTTTGGAATCGATCCGAAATCAGTAGGTGTAAGAAATTGGACAATTCAATTTCGCACCCAGTTCGTTCCTTACACGGAGTGGTTGGTGTTTTGCTTAGTTCTAGCGATTGGATTTCACTCCAAACACACCAAATGACTCCTCCCACCTTATTATGATGTTACCCAAGATTGGGAATCGATCCGAAAGATATAGGTGTAAGAAATTGGACAATTCAAGTTCGCACCCAGTTCGTTCCATACATGGAGTGGTTGGTGTTTTGCTTAGTTCTAGCAATTGGATTTCACTCCAAACTCACCAAATGATTCCTCCCACCTTATTATGCTGTTGCCCAAGTTTTGGAATCAATACGAAATCAATAGGTGTAAGAAATTGGACAATTCAAGTTCGCACCCAGTTCGTTTCTTAGATGGAGTGGTTGGTGTTTTGCTTAGTTCTAGCGATTGGAATTTTACTCCAAACTAACCAAATGACTACTCCCACCTTATTATGATGTTGCCCAAGTTTTGGAATCGATCCGAAATCAATTGGTGTAAGAAATTGGACAATTCAAGTTCGCAACCAGTTTGTTCCTTACATGGAGTGCTTGGTGTTTTGCTTAGTTCTAGCGATTGGATTTCACTCCAAACTAACCAAATGACTCCTCCCACCTTATTATGATGTTGCCCAAGTTTTGGAATCGATCCGAAATCAATAGGTGTAAGAAATTGGACAATTCAAGTTCGTACCCAGTTCGTTCCTTACATGGAGTGGTTGGTGTTTTGCTTAGTTCTAGCGATTGGATTTCACTCAAAACTAACCAAATGACTCCTCCCACCTTATTATGATGTTGCTCAAGTTTTGGAATCGATCCGAAATCAATAGGGGTAAGAAATTGGAAAATTCAAGTTCGCACCAGTTCGTTCCTTACATTGAGTGGTTGGTGTTTTCAATAGTTCTAGCGATTGGATTTCACTCCAAACTCCCCAAATGACTCCCCCCACCTTATTATGATGTTGCCCAAGTTTTGGAATCGATCCGAAATCAATAGGTGTAAGAAATTGTACAATTCAAGTTCGCACCCAGTTCGTTCCTTACATGGAGTGGTTGATGTTTTCAATAGTTCTAGCGATTGGATTTCACTGCAAACTCACCAAATGACTACTTCCACGTTATTATGATGTTACCCAAGTTTTGGAATCAATCCGAAATCAATAGGTGTAAGAAATTGGACAATTCAAGTTCGCACCCAGTTCGTTTCTTAGATGCAGTGGTTGGTGTTTTGCTTAGTTCTAGCGATTGGAATTTTACTCCAAATTTACCAAATGACTACTCCCACCTTATTATGATGTTGCCCAAGTTTTGGAATCGATCCGAAATCAATAGGGCTAAGAAATTGGACAATTCATATTCGCACCCTGTTCGTTCCTCACATGGAGTGGTTGGTGTTTTCAATAGTTCTAGCGATTGGATTTCACTCCAAACTCACCAAATGACTCCTTCCACGTTATTATGATGTTACCCAAGTTTTGGAATCAATCCGAAATAAATAGGTGTAAGAAATTGGACAATTCAAGTTCGCACCCTGTTCGTTCATTACATGGAGTGGTTGGTGTTTTGCTTAGTTCTAGCGATTGGATTTAACTCCAAACTCACCAAATGACTCCTCCCACCTTATTATGACGTTGCCCAAGTTTTGGAATCGATCCGAAATCAATAGGGGTAAGAAATTGCACAATTCAAGTTCGCACCCAGTTCGTTCCTTACATGGAGTGGTTGGTGTTTTCAATAGTTCTAGCGATTGGATTTCACTCCACACTCCCCAAATGACTCCTCCCACCTTATTATGACGTTGCCCAAGTTTTGGAATCGATCCGAAATCAATAGGTGAAAGAAATTGGACAAATCAAGTTTGCACAAAGTTCGTTCCTTACATGGAGTGGTTGGTGTTTTTCTTAGTTCTAGCGATTGGATTTAACTCCAAACTCACCAAATGACTCCTCCCACCTTATTATGATGTTGCCCAAGTTTTGGAATCGATCCGAAATCAGAAGGGGTAAGAAATTGGACAATTCAAGTTCGCACCCAATTCGTTCCTTACATGGAGTGGTTGGTGTTTTCAATAGTTCTAGCTATTGGATTTAACTCCAAACTCACCAAATGACTCCTTCCACCTTATTATGATGTTGCCCAAGTTTTGGAATCTATCCGAAATCAATAGGTGTAAGAAATTGGACAATTCAAGTTCGCACCCAGTTCGTTCCTTAGATGGAGTGGTTGGTGTTTTGCTTAGTTCTAGCGATTGGATTTCACTCAAAACTAACCAAATGACTCCCCACCTTATTATGATGTTGCCCAAGTTTTGGAATCGATCCGAAATCAATAGGTGTAAGAAATTGGACAATTCAAGTTCGCACCCAGTTCGTTCCTTACATGGAGTCGTTGGTGTTTTGCTTAGTCCTAGCAATTGGATTTCACTCAAAACTCACCAAAGACTCCTCCCACCTTATTATGATGTTGCCCATGTTTTGGAATCGATCCGAAATCAATAGGTGTAAGAAATTGGACAATTCATGTTCGCACCCTATTCGTTCCTTACATGGAGTGGTTGGTGTTTTCAACAGTTCTAGCGATTGGATTTCACTCCAAAATCACCAAATGACTCCTACCACCTTATTATGATGTTGCCGAAGTTTTGGAATCGATCCGAAATCAATAGGGGTAAGAAATTGGACAATTCAAGTTCGCACCCAGTTCGTTCCATACATAGAGTGGTTGGTGTTTTGCTTAGTTCTAGCAAATGGATTTCACTCCAAACTCACCAAATGACTCCTCCCACCATAGTATGATGTTGCCCAAGTTTTGGAATCGATCCGAAATCAATAGGTGTAAGAAATTGGACAATTCAAGTTCGCACCCAGTTCGTTCCATACATGAAGTGGTTGGTGTTTTGCTTAGTTCTAGCAATTGGATTTCACTCCAAACTCACCAAATGACTCCTCCCACCTTATTATGATGTTGCCCAAGTTTTGGAATCGATCCGAAATCAATAGGTGTAAGAAATTGGACAATTCAAGTTCGCACCCAGTTCGTTCCTTACGTGGAGTGGTTGGTGTTTTGCTTAGTTTTAGCTATTGGATTTCACTCCAAATTAACCAAATGACTCCTCCCACCTTATTATGTTGTTGCCCAAGTTTTGGAATCGATCAGAAATCAATTGGTGTAAGAAATTGGACAATTCAAGTTCGCACCCTGTTCATTCCCTACATCGCACCCTGTTCGTTGCTTACATGGAGTGGTTGGTGTTTTCAATAGTTCTAGAGATTGGATTTCACTCCAAACTCACCAAATGACTCCTTCCACCTTATTATGCTGTTGCCCAAGTTTTGGAATCATTACGAAATCAATAGGTGTAAGAAATTGGACAATTCAAGTTCGCACCCAGTTCATTCCTTACATGGAGTGGTTGGTGTTTTGCTTAGTTCTAGCGATTGGAATTTTACTCCAAACAAACCAAATTACTACTCCCACCTTATTATGATGTTGCCCAAGTTTTGGAATCGATCCGAAATCAATATGTGTAAGAAATCGGACAATTCAAGTTCGCACCCAGTTCGTTCCTTACATGGAGTGGTTGGTGTTTTGCTTAGTTCTAGCTATTGGATTTCACTCCAAACTAACCAAATGACTCCCCACCTTATTATGATGTTGCCCAAGTTTTGGAATCGATCCGAAATCAATAGGTGTAAGAAATTGGACAATTCAAGTTCGCACCCAGTTCGTTCCTTACATGGAGTCGTTGGTGTTTTGCTTAGTCCTAGCAATTGGATTTCACTCAAAACTTACCAAATGACTCCTCCCACCTTATTATGATGTTGCCCAAGTTTTGGAATCGATCCGAAAGCAATAGGTGCAAGAAATTGGACAATTCAAGTTCGCACCCAGTTCGTTCCATACATGGAGCTGTTGGTGTTTTTCATAGTTCTAGCAATTGGATTTCACTCGAAACTCACCAAATGACTCCTCCCACCTTATTATGATGTTGCCCAAGTTTTGGAATCGATCCAAAATCAATAGCGGTAAGAAATTGGACAATTCATGTTCGCACCCAGTTCGTTCATTACATGGAGTGGTTGGTGTTTTCAATAGTTCTAGCAATTGGATTTCACTCCAAACTCACCAAATGACTCCTCCCACCTTATTATGATGTTGCCCAAGTTTTGGAATCGATCCGAAATCAGTAGGTGTAAGAAATTGGACAATTCAATTTCGCACCCAGTTCGTTCCTTACACGGAGTGGTTGGTGTTTTGCTTAGTTCTAGCGATTGGATTTCACTCCAAACACACCAAATGACTCCTCCCACCTTATTATGATGTTACCCAAGATTGGGAATCGATCCGAAAGATATAGGTGTAAGAAATTGGACAATTCAAGTTCGCACCCAGTTCGTTCCATACATGGAGTGGTTGGTGTTTTGCTTAGTTCTAGCAATTGGATTTCACTCCAAACTCACCAAATGATTCCTCCCACCTTATTATGCTGTTGCCCAAGTTTTGGAATCAATACGAAATCAATAGGTGTAAGAAATTGGACAATTCAAGTTCGCACCCAGTTCGTTTCTTAGATGGAGTGGTTGGTGTTTTGCTTAGTTCTAGCGATTGGAATTTTACTCCAAACTAACCAAATGACTACTCCCACCTTATTATGATGTTGCCCAAGTTTTGGAATCGATCCGAAATCAATTGGTGTAAGAAATTGGACAATTCAAGTTCGCAACCAGTTTGTTCCTTACATGGAGTGCTTGGTGTTTTGCTTAGTTCTAGCGATTGGATTTCACTCAAAACTAACCAAATGACTCCTCCCACCTTATTATGATGTTGCTCAAGTTTTGGAATCGATCCGAAATCAATAGGGGTAAGAAATTGGACAATTCAAGTTCGCACCCAGTTCGTTCCTTACATTGAGTGGTTGGTGTTTTCAATAGTTCTAGCAATTGGATTTCACTCCAAACTCCCCAAATGACTCCCCCCACCTTATTATGATGTTGCCCAAGTTTTGGAATCGATCCGAAATCAATAGGTGTAAGAAATTGTACAATTCAAGTTCGCACCCAGTTCGTTCCTTACATGGAGTGGTTGATGTTTTCAATAGTTCTAGCGATTGGATTTCACTGCAAACTCACCAAATGACTTCTTCCACGTTATTATGATGTTACCCAAGTTTGGAATCAATCCGAAATCAATAGGTGTAAGAAATTGGACAATTCAAGTTCGCACCCAGTTCGTTTCTTAGATGCAGTGGTTGGTGTTTGCTTAGTTCTAGCGATTGGAATTTTACTCCAAATTAACCAAATGACTACTCCCACCTTATTATGATGTTGCCCAAGTTTGGAATCGATCCGAAATCAATAGGGCTAAGAAATTGGACAATTCATATTCGCACCCTGTTCGTTCCTCACATGGAGTGGTTGGTGTTTTCAATAGTTCTAGCGATTGGATTTCACTCCAAACTCACCAAATGACTCCTTCCACGTTATTATGATGTTACCCAAGTTTTGGAATCAATCCGAAATAAATAGGTGTAAGAAATTGGACAATTCAAGTTCGCACCCTGTTCGTTCATTACATGGAGTGGTTGGTGTTTTTGCTTAGTTCTAGCGATTGGATTTACCTCCAAACTCACCAAATGACTCCTCCCACCTTATTATGACGTTGCCCAAGTTTGGAATCGATCCGAAATCAATAGGGGTAGAAATTGCACAATTCAAGTTCGCACCCAGTTCGTTCCTTACATGGAGTGGTTGGTGTTTTCAATAGTTCTAGCGATGGATTTCACTCCACACTCCCCAAATGACTCCTCCCACCTTATTATGACGTTGCCCAAGTTTTGGAATCGATCCGAAATCAATAGGTGAAAGAAATGGACAAATCAAGTTGCACAAAGTTCGTTCCTTACATGGAGTGGTTGGTGTTTTCTTAGTTCTAGCGATTGGATTTAACTCCAAACTCACCAAATGACTCCTCCCACTTATTATGATGTTGCCCAAGTTTGGAATCGATCCGAAATCAGAAGGGGTAAGAAATTGGACAATTCAAGTTCGAACCCAATTCGTTCCTTACATGGAGTGGTTGGTGTTTTCCATAGTTCTAGCTATTGGATTTCACTCCAAACTCACCAAATGACTCCTTCCACCTTATTATGACGTTGACCAGTTTTGGAATCGCTCCGAAATCAATAGGAGTAAGAAATTGGAAAATTCAATTTCGCACCAGTTCGTTCCTTACATGGAGTGGTTTTTGTTTTGCTTAGTTCTAGCTATGGTTTCACTCCACAACTAACCAAATGACTCCTCCCACCTTATTAGATGTTGCCAAGTTTTGGAATCGATCTGAAATCAATTGGTGTAAGAAATTGGACAATTCAAGTTCGCACCCAGTTCATTCCCTACATCGCACCCTGTTCGTTCCTTACATGGAGTGGTTGGTGTTTTCAATAGTTCTAGAGATTGGATTTCACTACAAACTCACCAAATGACTCCCTTCCACCTTATTATGCTGTTGCCCAAGTTTTGGAATCAATACGAAATCAATAGGTGTTGTCAGAAATTGGGACAATTCAAGTTCGCACCCAGTTCCTTCCTACATCGCACCCTGTTCATGCCTTACTTGGAGTGTGTTGGTGTTTCAATATTTCTAGAGATTGGATTTCACTCCAAACTCACCAAATGACTCCTTCCACCTTATTATGCTGTTGCCCAAGTTTTGGAACAATACGAAATCAATAGGTGTAAGAAATTGGACAATTCAAGTTCGCACCAAGTTCGTTTCTTAGATGCAGTGGTGGTGTTTTGCTTAGTTCTAGCGATTGGAATTTACTCCAATAACCCAAATGACTACTCCCACCCTTATTATGATGTTGCCCCAAGTTTTGGAATCGATCCGAAATCAATAGGGGTAAGAAAATTGGACAATTCATGTTCGCACCCTGTTCGTTCCACACATGGAGTGGTTGGTGTTTTTCATAGTTTCTAGCGATTGGATTCACTCCAAACTCACCAAATGACTCCTTCCACGTTATTATGATGTTACCAAGTTTTGGAATCAATCCGAAATAAATAGGTGTAAGAAATTGGACAATTCAAGTTCGCACCCGTCGTTCATTACATGGAGTGGTTGGTGTTTTGCTTAGTTCTAGCGATTGGATTTAACTCCCAAACTCACCAAATGACTCCTCCCACCTTATTATGACGTTGCCCCAAGTTTTGGAATCGATCCGAAATAATAGGGGTAAGAAATTGCACAATTCAAGTTCGCACCCAGTTCGTTCCTTACATGGAGTGGTTGGTGTTTTCAATAGTTCTAGCGATTGGATTTCACTCCACACTCCCAAATGGACTCCTCCCACCTTATTATGACGTTGCCCAAGTTTTGGAATCGATCCGAAATCAATAGGTGAAGAAATTGGACAATTCAAGTTCGCACCCAGTTCGTTCCTTACATGGAGTGGTTGGTGTTTTCTTAGTTCTAGCGATTGGATTTACTCCAAACTCACCAAATGACTCCTCCCACCTTATTATGATGTTGCCCAAGTTTTGGAATCGATCCGAAATCAATAGGGTAAGAAATTGGACAATTCAAGTTCGCACCCATTCGTTCCTTACATGGAGTGGTTGGTGTTTTGCTTAGTTCTAGCTATTGGATTTCACTCCAAACTCACCAAATGACTCCTCCCACCTTATTATGATGTTGCCCAAGTTTTGGAATCGATCCGAAATCAATAGGTAAGAAATTGGACAATTCAAGTTCGCACCCAGTTCGTTCCTTACATGGAGTGGTTGGTGTTTTCAATAGTTTAGCGATTGGATTTCACTCCAAACTCACCAAATGACTCCTCCACCTATTATGATGTTGCCCAAGTTTTGGAATCGATCCGAAATCAATAGGTGTAAGAAATTGGACAATTCAAGTTCGCACCCAGTTCGTTCCTTACATGGAGTGGTTGGTGTTTCAATTAGTTCTAGCGATTGGATTTCACTCCAAACTCACCAAATGACTCCTCCCACCTTATTATGATGTTGCCCAAGTTTTGGAATCGATCCGAAATCAATAGGTGTAAGAAATTGGACAATCAAGTTCGCACCCAGTTCGTTCCTTACATGGAGTGGTTGGTGTTTTTCGTTAGTTCTAGCGATTGGATTTCACTCCAAACTCACCAAATGACTCCTTCCACCTTATTATGATGTTGCCCAAGTTTTGGAATCGATCCGAAATCAATAGGTGTAAGAAATTGGACAATTCAAGTTCGCACCCAGTTCGTTCCTTACATGGAGTGGTTGTGTTTTGCTTAGTTCTAGCTATTGGATTTCACTCCAAACTCACCAAATGACTCCTCCCACCTTATTATGATGTTGCCCAAGTTTTGGAATCGATCCGAAATCAATAGGTTGTAAGAAATTGGACAATTCAAGTTCGCACCCAGTTCGTTCCTTACATGGAGTGGTTGGTGTTTTCTTAGTTCTAGCTATTGGATTTCCTCCAAACTCACCAAATGACTCCCACCTTATTATGATGTTGCCCAAGTTTTGGAATCGATCCGAAATCAATAGGTGTAAGAAATTGGACAATTCAAGTTCGCACCCAGTTCGTTCCTTACATGGAGTGGTTGGTGTTTTGCTTAGTTCTAGCTATTGGATTTCACTCCAAACTCACCAAATGACTCCCCACCTTATTATGACGTTGCCCAAGTTTTGGAATCGATCCGAAATCAATAGTGGTAAGAAATTGGACAATTCAAGTTCGCACCCAGTTCGTTCCTTACATGGAGTGGTTGGTGTTTTCAATAGTTCTAGCGATTTATTTCACTCCAAACTCACCAAATGACTCCTTCCACCTTATTATGATGTTGCCCAAGTTTTGGAATCGATCCGAAATCAATAGGTGTAAGAAATTGGACAATTCAAGTTCGCACCCAGTTCGTTCCTTTCTAGATGGAGTGGTTGGTGTTTTGCTTAGTTCTAGCCTGGATTTCACTCCAAACTCACCAAATGACTCCTCCTCCACCTTATTATGATGTTGCCCAAGTTTTGGAATCGATCCGAAATCAATAGGTGTAAGAAATTGGACAATTCAAGTTCGCACCCAGTTCGTTCCTTAGATGGAGTGTTGGTGTTTTGCTTAGTTCTAGCATTGGATTTCACTCCAAACTCACCAAATGACTCTCCCACCTTATTATGATGTTGCCCAAGTTTTGGAATCGATCCGAAATCAATAGGTGTAAGAAATTGGACAATTCAAGTTCGCACCCAGTTCGTTCCTTACGTGGAGTGGTTGGTGTTTTCTAGTTCTAGCTTTGGATTTCACTCCAAACTCACCAAATGACTCCTCCACCTTATTATGATGTTGCCCAAGTTTTGGAATCGATCCGAAATCAATAGGGTAAGAAATTGGACAATTCAAGTTCGCACCCAGTTCGTTCCTTACATGGAGTGGTTGGTGTTTTGCTTAGTTCTCGCTATTGGATTTCACTCAAACTCACCAAATGACTCCTCCCACCTTATTATGATGTTGCCAAGTTTTGGAATCGATCCGAAATCAATAGGTGTAAGAAATTGGACAATTCAAGTTCGCACCCTGTTCGTTCCTTACATGGAGTGGTTGGTTTTTGCTTAGTTCTACGATTGGATTTCACTCAAAACTCAGCCAAATGACTCCTCCCACCTTATTATGATGTTGCCAAGTTTTGGAATCGATCCGAAATCAATAGGGGCAAGAAATTGGACAATTCAAGTTCGCACCCAGTTCGTTCCTTACATGGAGTGGTTGGTGTTTTTAATAGTTCTCGAATTGGATTTCACTCCAAACTCACCAAATGACTCCTTCCACATTATTATGATGTTGCCCAAGTTTTGGAATCGATCCGAAATCAATAGGTGTAAGAAATTGGACAATTCAAGTTCGCACCCAGTTCGTTCCTTAGATGGAGTGGTTGGTGTTTTGCTTAGTTCTAGCATTGGATTTCACTCCAAACTAACCAAATGACTCCTCCCACCTTATTATGATGTTGCCAAGTTTTGGAATCGATCCGAAATCAATAGGTGTAGAAATTGGACAATTCAAGTTCGCACCCAGTTCGTTCCTTACATGGAGTGGTGGTGTTTTCAATAGTTCTAGCGATTGGATTTCACTCCAATTCCACCAAATGACTCCTCCCACCTTATTATGATGTTGCCCAAGTTTTGGAATCGATCCGAAATCAATATGTGTAAAAATGGACAATTCAAGTTCGCACCCAGTTCGTTCCTTACATGGAGTGGTTGGTGTTTTGCTTAGTTCTAGCGACTGGATTTCACCCAAACTCACCAAATGACTCGCCTCCCACCTTATTATGATGTTGCCCAAGTTTTGGAATCGATCCGAAATCAATATGGTAAGAATTGGACAATTCAAGTTCGCACCCAGTTCGTTCCTTACATGGAGTGGTTGGTGTTTTCAATAGTTCTAGCGATTCGATTTCACTGCAAGCTCACCAAATGACTCCTTCCACGTTATTATGATGTTGCCCAAGTTTTGGAATCGATCCGAAATCAATAGGGGTAAGAAATTGGACAATTCAAGTTCGCACCCAGTTCGTTCCTTACATGGAGTGGTTGGTTTTTCAATAGTTTAGCGATTGGATTTCACTCAAGCTCACCATATGACTCCTTCCACGTTATTATGATGTTACCCAAGTTTTGGAATCAATCCGAAATCAATAGGTGTAAGAAATTGGACAATTCAAGTTCGCACCCAGTTCGTTCCTTACATGGAGTGGTTGGTGTTTTGCTTAGTTCTAGCATTGGATTTCACTCCAAACACACCAAATGACTCCTCCCACCTTATTATGATGTTGCCCAAGTTTTGGAATCGTCCGAAATCAATACTGGTAAGAATTTGGACAATTCAAGTTCGCACCCCAGTTCGTTCCTTACATGGAGTGGTTGGTGTTTTGCTTAGTTCTAGCTATTGGATTTCACTCCAACTCACCAAATGACTCCTTCCCCATTATTATGTTGTTTCTCCAAGTTTTGGAATCGATCCAAAATCCATAGGAGTAAGAAACTGGACAATTAAAGTTGCACACCCAGTTTGTTCCTTACATGGAGTGGTTGGTGTTTTGCTTAGTTTCTAGAGATTGGATTCACTCCAAACTCACAAATGACTCCTCCCACCTTATTATGATTTGCCCAAGTTTTGGAATCGATCCAAAATCAATATGGAGTAAGAAAACTGGACAATTCAAGTTCGCACCCAGTTCGTTCCTTACATGAGTGGTTGGTGTTTTGCTTAGTTCTAGATATTGGATTTCACTCCAAACTCACCAAATGACTCCTCCACCTTATTATGATGTTGCCCAAGTTTTGGAATCTATCCAAAATCAATAGGTGTAAGCAATTGGACAATTCCAAGTTCGCACCCTGTTCGTTTCCTTACATTGAGTGGTGGGTGTTTTCAATAGTTCTAGCGATTAAATTTCACTCCAAACTCCCGAATGACTCCTTCCACTTTATTATGATGTTGCCCAAGTTTTGGATTCGATCCGAAATCATAGGTGTAAGAAATTGGACAAATTCAGTTCGCACCCAGTTCGTTCCTTACAGTGAGTGGTTGGTGTTTTCAATAGTTCTAGCGATTGGATTTCACTAGCAACTCACCATATGACTCCTCCCACGTTATTATGATGTTGACCCAAGTTTTGGAATCAATCCGAAATCTATAGGTGTAAGAAATGGACAATTCAAGTTCGAACCCAGTTCGTTCCTTAGCATGGAGTGGTTGGTGTTTTTCATAGTTCTAGCTATTGGATTTCACTCCAACACACCAAATGACTCTTCCACCTTATTATGTTGTTTCCGCCCAAGTTTTGGAATCAGATCCGAAATCAATAGGTGTAAGAAATTGGACAATTCAAGTTCGCACCCAGTTCGTTCCTTACATGGAGTGGTTGTTTTTAAGTTCTAGCGATTGGATTTCACTCAAGCTCACCATGACTCCTTCCACGTTATTATGATGTTGCCCAAGTTTTGGAATCGATCCGAAATCAATAGGTGTAAGAAATTGGACAATTCAAGTTCGCACCCAGTTCGTTCCTTACATGGAGTGGTTGGTGTTTTGCTTAGTTCTAGCATTGGATTTCACTCCAAACACACCAAATGACTCCTCCCACCTTATTATGATGTTGCCCAAGTTTTGGAATCGATCCGAAATCAATAGGTAAGAAATTGGACAATTCAAGTTCGCACCCAGTTCGTTCCTTACATGGAGTGGTTGGTGTTTTCATAGTTCTAGCGATTGGATTTCACTCAAATCACCAAATGACTCCTTCCACCTTATTATGATGTTACCCAAGTTTTGGAATCATCCGAAATCAATAGGTGTAAGAAATTGGACAATTCAAGTTCGCACCCAGTTCGTTCCTTACATGGAGTGGTTGGTGTTTTGCTTAGTTCTAGCTATTGGATTTCACTCCAAACTCACCAAATGACTCCTTCCACCTTATTATGTGTTTCCCAAGTTTTGGAATCGATCCAAATCAATAGGGTAAGAAAGGACAATTCAAGTTCGCACCCAGTTCGTTCCTTACATGGAGTGGTTGGTGTTTTGCTTAGTTCTAGATATTGGATTTCACTCCAAACTCACCAAATGACTCCTCCCACCTTATTATGATGTTGCCCAAGTTTTGGAATCGATCCAAATCAATAGGTGTAAAAATTGGACAATTCAAGTTCGCACCCAGTTCGTTCCTTACATGGAGTGGTGGTGTTTTCTAGTTCTAGCGATTATTTCACTCCAAACCACCAATGACTCCTCCACCTTATTATGATGTTGCCCAAGTTTTGGAATCGATCCGAAATCAATAGGTGTAAGAAATTGGACAATTCAAGTTCGCACCAGTTCGTTCCTTACATGGAGTGGTTGGTGTTTTGCTTAGTTCTAAGCTATTGGATTTCACTCCAACTCAGCCAAATGACTCCTCCACCTTATTATGATGTTGCCCAGTTTTGGGATCGATCCGAAATCAATAGGTGTAAGAAATTGGACAATTCAACTTCGCACCCAGTTCGTTCCTTACATGAGTGGTTGGTGTTTGCTTAGTTCTAGCGATTGGATTTCACTGCAAGCTCACAGAATGACTCCTTCCCACCGTTATTATGATGTTACCCAAGTTTTGGAATCAGATCCGAAATCAATAGGTGTAAGAATTGGACAATTCAAGTTCGCACCCAGTTCGTTCCTTACATGGCGTGGTTGGTGTTTTCTAGTTCTAGCTATTGGATTTCACTCCAAACTCACCAAATGACTCCTTCCACCTTATTATGATGTTTCCCAAGTTTTGGAATCGATCCGAAATCAATAGGTAGTAAGAAATTGGACAATTCAAGTTCGCACCCCAGTTTGTTCCTTACATGGAGTGGTTGGTGTTTTGCTTAGTTCTAGCTATTGGATTTCACTCCAAACTCACCAAATGACTCCTCCCACCTTATTATGATGTTGCCCAAGTTTGGAATCGATCAAAATCAATAGGAGTAAGAAACTGGACAATTTCAAGTTCAGCACCCAGTTCGTCCTTGCATGGAGTGGTTGGTGTTTTGCTTAGTTCTAGATATTGGATTTCACAGCTCAAACACTCAACCAAATGACTCCTTCCCACCTTATTATGAGTTGCCCAAGTTTTGGAATCTATCCAAAATCAATAGGTGTAAACAATTGGACAATTCAAGTTCGCACCCTGTTGTTCCTTACATTGAGTGGTGGGTGTTTCACTAGATCATAGCGATTTAAATTTCACCTCCAAACTCACCGAATGACTCCTTCCAACTTATTATGATGTTGCCCAAGTTTTGGAATCGATCCGAAATCAATAGGTGTAAGAAATTGGACAATTCAAGTTCGCACCCGTTCTTTCCTTACATGGAGTGGTTGGTGTTTTGCCACAATAGTTCTAGCTATTGGATTTTCACTCCAAAATCCGCAATGACTCCTTCCACCTTACTTATGATGTTGCCCAAGTTTTGGATCGATCCGAATCAATAGGTGTAAGAAATTGGACAATTAAGTTCGCACCCCGTTCGTCCTTACATGGAGTGGGTTGGTGTTTTGCTAGTTCTAGCGATTGGATTTCACTCAAACGTACCAAAATGACTCCTTCCACCTTATTATGATGTTGCCCCAAGTTGTGAGAATCGATCCGAAATCAATAGGTGTAAGAAATTGGACAATTCCAGTTCGCACCCAGTTCGTTCCTTACATGGAGTGGTTGGTGTTTTGCTTAGTTCTAGCTATTGGATTTCACTCCAAACTCACCAAATGACTCCTCCCACCTTATTATGATGTTGCCCAAGTTTTGGAATCGATCCGAAATCAATAGGGTTAAGAAATTGGACAATTTCAAGTTCGCACCCAGTTCGTTCCTTACATGGAGGGTTGGTTTTTGCTTAGTTCTACGATATTGGATTTCACTCCAAACTCACCAAAATGACTCTCCCACCTTATTATGATGTGCCCAAGTTTTGGAATCGATCCGAAAATCAATAGGTGTAAGAAATTGGACAATTTCAAGTTCGCACCCTGTTCGTTCCTTACATGGAGTGGTGGGTGTTTTCAATAGTTCTAGCGATTGGATTTCACTCCAAACTCACCAAATGACTCCTTCCAACCTTATTCTGATGTTGCCAAGTTTTGGAATCGATCCGAAATCAATAGGGTGTAAGAAATTGGACAATTCCAGTTCGCCCCAGTTCGTTCCTACATGGAGGAGTGGTTGAGGTTGCTTAGTTCTAGCTATTGGATTTCACTCCAAACTCAGAAATGACTCCTCCCACCTTGTTATGATGTTGCCCAAGTTTTGGATCGATCCGAAATCAATAGGTGTAAGAATTGGACCAATTCAAGTTCGCACCCAGTTCGTTCCTTACATGGAGTGGTGGTGTTTTGCTAGTCTAGATATTGGATTTCACTCCAAACTCATCAAATGACTCCTTCCACCTTATTATTGACTGTTCCCAAGTTTTGGAATCGATCCGAAATCAATAGGAGTAAGAAATTGGACATTCAAGTTCGCTCACCCAGTTCGTTCCTTACATGGGGTGGTTGGTGTTTTGCTTAGTCTAGCTATTGGATTTCACTCCAAAATCACCAAATGACTCCTCCACCTTATTATGATGTTGCCCAAGTTTTGGAATCGATCCGAAATCAATACGTGTAAGAAATGGACAATTCAAGTTCGCACCCAGTTCGTTCCTTCATTGGAGTGTCTGGTGTTTACAATAGTTCTAGCGATTGGATTACACTCCAAATAACCGAAAGGACTCCTTCACCTTATTATGATGTTGCCCAAGTTTTGAATCGATCCGGAATCAATAGGTGTAAGAAATTGGACAATTCAAGTTCGCACCCAAGTTCGTTCCTTACCATGGAGTCGTTGGTGTTTTGCTTAGTTCTAGGCGATTGGATTTCACTCCAAACTCACCAAATGACTCCTCCACCTTGTTATGATGTTGCCCAAGTTTTGGAATCGATCCGAAATCAATAGGGGTAAGAAATTGGACAATTCAATTTCGCACCAGTTCGTTCCTTACATGGAGTGTTGGTGTTTCAATAGTTCTAGCAATTGGATTTCACTCCAAAACTCACCAAATGACTCTCCACCTTATTTGATGTTGCCCAGTTTTGGAATCGATCCGAAATCAATAGGTGTAAGAAATTGGACAATCTCAAGTTCGCCACCCAGTTAGTTCCTTACATGGAGTGGTTGGTGTTTTTGCTTAGTTCTAGCATTGGATTTCACTCCAAACTCAGCAATGACTCCTCCCACCTTATTATGATGTTGCCCAAGTTTTGGAATCGTCCGAAATCAATAGGGGCAAGAAATTGGACAATCAAGTTCGCACCCAGTTCGTTTCCTTACATGGAGTGGTTGGTGTTTTAATAGTTCTAGCAATTGGATTTGACTCCAAACTCACCAAATGACTCCTTCCACATTATTATGATGTTGCCCCAAGTTTGGAGTCGATCGAAATCAATAGGTGTAAGAAATTGGACAATTCAAGTTCGCACCAGTTAGTTCCTTACATGGAGTGGTTGGTGTTTTGCCTTTAGTTCTAGAGATTGATTTCACTCCAAACTAACCAAAATGACTCCTCCCACCTTATTATGATGTTGCTCAAGTTTTGGAATCGATCCGAAATCAATATAGGTGTAGAAATTGGACAATTCAAGTTCGCACCAGGTCGTTCCATACATGGAGTGGTGGTGTTTTCAATAGTTCTAGCGATTGGATTTCACTCCAATTCCACCAAATGACTCCTCCCACCTTATTATGATGTCGCCCAAGTTTTGGAATCGATCCGAATCAATAGGTGTAAACAAACTGGACAATTCAAGTTCGCACCCAGTTCGTTCCTTACATGGAGTGGTTGGTGTTTTGCTTAGTTCTAGCGACTGAATTCACCCAAACTCACCAATGACTCCTCCCACCTTATTATGATGTTGCCCAAGTTTTGGAATCGATCCGAAATCAATACTGGTAAGAATTTGGACAATTCAAGTTCGCACCCAGTTCGTTCCTTACATGGAGTGGTTGGTATTTTCAATAGTTCTAGCGATTCGATTTCACTGCAAGCTCACCAAATGACTCCTTCCACGTTATTATGATGTTGCCCAAGTTTTGGAATCGATCCGAAATCAATAGGGGTAAGAAATTGGACAATTCAAGTTCGCACCCAGTTCGTTCCTTACATGGAGTGGTTGGTATTTTCAATAGTTCTAGCGATTGGATTTCACTGCAAGCTCACCATATGACTCCTTCCACGTTATTATGATGTTACCCAAGTTTTGGAATCAATCCGAAATCAATAGGTGTAAGAAATTGGACAATTCAAGTTCGCACCCAGTTCGTTCCTTACATGGAGTGGTTGGTGTTTTGCTTAGTTCTAGCATTGGATTTCACTCCAACACACCAAATGACTCCTCCCACCTATTATGATGTTGCCCAAGTTTTGGAATCGATCCGAAATCATACTGGTAAGAATTTGGACAATTCAAGTTCGCACCCAGTCGTTCCTTACTGGAGTGGTTGGTGTTTTACTTAGTTCTAGCTATTGGATTTCACTCCAAACTCACCAAATGACTCCTTCCACCTTATATATTGTTTCCCAAGTTTTGGAATCGATCCAAAATCCATAGGAGTAAGAAACTGGAACAATCAGTTCGCACCCAGTTCGTTCCCTTACATGGAGTGGTTGGTGTTTTGCTTAGTTCTAGCCATTGGATTCACTCCAAACTCTTCAAATGACTCCTTCCACCTTATTATGATGTTGCCCAAGTTTTGGAATCGATCCGAAATCAATAGGGGCAAGAAATTGGACAATTCAAGTTCGCACCCAGTTCGTTCCTTACATGGAGTGGTTGGTGTTTTAATAGTTCTAGCAATTGGATTTCACTCCAAACTCCCCAAATGACTCCTTCCACATTATTATGATGGTTGCCCAAGTTTTGCAGTCGATCCGAAATCAATAGGTGTAAGAAATGGACAATTCAGGTTCGCACCCAGTTAGTTCCTTACATGGAGTGGTTGGTGTTTTGCTTAGTTCTAGAGATTGGATTTCACTCCAAACTAACCAAATGACTCCTCCCACCTTATTATGATGTTGCCCAAGTTTTGGAATCGATCCGAAATCAGTAGGTGTAAGAAATTGGACAATTCAAGTTCGCATCCAGTCCGTTCCTTACATGGAGTGGTTGGTGTTTCAATAGTTCTAGCAATTGGATTTCACTCCAAACTCACCAAATGACTCCTTCCACCTTATTATGATGTTGCCCAAGTTTTGGAATCGATCCGAAATCAATAGGTTTAAGAAATTGGACAATTCAAGTTCGCACCCTGTTCGTTCCTTAGATGGAGTGGTTGGTGTTTTGCTTCGTTCTAGCCATTGGATTTCACTCCAAACTAACCAAATGACTCCTCCGACCTTATTATGATGTTGCTCAAGTTTTGGAATCGATCCGAAATCAATACTGGTAAGAATTTGGACAATTCAAGTTCGCACCCAGTTCGTTCCTTACATGGAGTGGTTGGTGTTTTCAATAGTTCTAGCGATTGGATTTCACTGCAAGCTCACCAAATGACTCCTTCCACGTTATTATGATGTTGCCCAAGTTTGGAATCGATCCGAAATCAATAGGGGTAAGAAATTGGACAATTCAAGTTCGCACCCAGTTCGTTCCTTACATGGAGTGGTTGGTATTTTTCAATAGTTCTAGCGATTGGGTTTCACTGCAAGCTCACCATATGACTCCTTCCACGTTATTATGATGTTACCCAAGTTTTGGAATCAATCCGAAATCAATAGGTGTAAGAAATTGGACAATTCAAGTTCGCACCCAGTTCGTTCCTTACATGTAGTGGTTGGTGTTTTGCTTAGTTCTAGCAATTGGATTTCACTCCAAACACACCAAATGACTCCTCCCACCTTATTATGATGTTGCCCAAGTTTTGGAATCGATCCGAAATCAATACTGGTAAGAATTTGGACAATTCATGTTCGCACCCAGTTCGTTCCTTACATGGAGTGGTTGGTGTTTTCAACAGTTCTAGCGATTGGATTTCACTGCAAGCTCACCAGATGACTCCTTCCACGTTATTATGATGTTACCCAAGTTTTGGAATCAATCCGAAATCAATAGGTGTAAGAAATTGGACAATTCAAGTTCGCACCCAGTTCGTTCCTTACATGGAGTGGTTGGTGTTTTGCTTAGTTCTAGCTATTGGATTTCACTCCAAACTCACCAAATGACTCCTTCCACCTTATTATGTTGTTTCCCAAGTTTTGGAATCGATCCAAAATCAATAAGAGTAAGAAACTGGACAATTCAAGTTCACACCCAGTTTGTTCCTTACATGGAGTGGTTGGTGTTTTGCTTAGTTCTAGATATTGGATTTCACTCCAAACTCACCAAATGACTCCTCCCACCTTATTACGATGTTGCCCAAGTTTTGGAATCGATCCAAAATCAATAGGTGTAAAAAATTGGACATTTCAAGTTCGCACCCTGTTTGTTCCTTACATTGAGTGGTGGGTGTTTTCAATAGTTCTAGCGATTAAATTTCACTCCAAACTCACCGAATGACTCCTTCCAACTTATTATGATGTTGCCCAAGTTTTGGAATCGATCCGAAATCAATAGGTGTAAGAAATTGGACAATTCAAGTTCGCACCCAGTTCTTTCCTTACATGGAGTGGTTGGTGTTTTGCTTAGTTCTAGCTATTGGATTTCACTCCAAACTCAGCAAATGACTCCTCCCACCTTATTATGATGTTGCCCAAGTTTTAGATTCGATCCGAAATCAATAGGTGTAAGAAATTGGACAATTCAAGTTCGCACCCAGTTCGTTCCTTACATGGAGTGGTTGGTGTTTTCAATAGTTCTAGCGATTGGATTTCACTGCAAGCTCACCAGATGACTCCTTCCACGTTATTATGATGTTACCCAAGTTTTGGAATCAATCCGAAATCAATAGGTGTAAGAAATTGGACAATTCAAGTTCGCACCCAGTTCGTTCCTTACATGGAGTGGTTGGTGTTTTGCTTAGTTCTAGCTATTGGATTTCACTCCAAACTCACCAAATGACTCCTTCCACCTTATTATGTTGTTTCCCAAGTTTTGGAATCGATCCAAAATCAATAGGAGTAAGAAACTGGACAATTCAAGTTCACACCCAGTTCGTTCCTTACATGGAGTGGTTGGTGTTTGCTTAGTTCTAGATATTGGATTTCACTCCAAACTCACCAAATGACTCCTCCCACCTTATTATGATGTTGCCCAAGTTTTGGAATCGATCCAAAATCAATAGGTGTAAAAAATTGGACAATTCAAGTTCGCACCCTGTTCGTTCCTTACATTGAGTGGTGGGTGTTTTCAATAGTTCTAGCGATTAAATTTCACTCCAAACTCACCGAATGACTCCTTCCAACTTATTATGATGTTGCCCAAGTTTTGGAATCGATCCGAAATCAATAGGTGTAAGAAATTGGACAATTCAAGTTCGCTCCCAGTTCTTTCCTTACATGGAGTGGTTGGTGTTTTGCTTAGTTCTAGCTATTGGATTTCACTCCAAACTCAGCAAATGACTCCTCCCACCTTATTATGATGTTGCCCAAGTTTTGGATTCGATCCGAAATCAATAGGTGTAAGAAATTGGACAATTCAAGTTCGCACCCAGTTCGTTCCTTACATGGAGTGGTTGGTGTTTTCAATAGTTCTAGCAATTGGATTTCACTCCAAACTCACCAAATGACTCCTTCCACCTTATTATGATGTTCCCCAAGTTTTGGAATCGATCCGAAATCAATAGGTGTAAGAAATTGGACAATTCAAGTTCGTACCCAGTTCGTTCCTTACATGGGGTGGTTGGTGTTTTGCTTAGTTCTAGCTATTGGATTTCACTCCAAACTCACCAAATGACTCCTTCCACCTTATTATGATGTTTCCCAAGTTTTGGAATCGATCCGAAATCAATAGGTGTAAGAAATTGGACAATTCAAGTTCGCACCCAGTTCGTTCCTTTCATGGAGTGGTTGGTGTTTACAATAGTTCTAGCGATTGGATTACACTCCAAACTCACCGAATGACTCCTTCCACCTTATTATGATGTTGCCCAAGTTTTGGAATCGATCCGGAATCAATAGGTGTAAGAAATTGGACAATTCAAGTTCGCACCCAGTTCGTTCCTTACATGGAGTCGTTGGTGTTTTGCTTAGTTCTAGGGATTGGATTTCACTCCAAACTCACCAAATGACTCCTCCCACCTTGTTATGATGTTGCCCAAGTTTTGGAATCGATCCGAAATCAATAGGGGTAAGAAATTGGACAATTCAAGTTCGCACCCAGTTCGTTCCTTACATGGAGTGGTTGGTGTTTTCAATAGTTCTAGCAATTGGATTTCACTCCAAACTCACCAAATGACTCCTTCCACCTTATTATGATGTTGCCCAAGTTTTGGAATCGATCCGAAATCAATAGGTGTAAGAAATTGGACAATTCAAGTTCGCACCCAGTTAGTTCCTTACATGGAGTGGTTGGTGTTTTGCTTAGTTCTAGCTATTGGATTTCACTCCAAACTCAGCAAATGACTCCTCCCACCTTATTATGATGTTGCCCAAGTTTTGGAATCGATCCGAAATCAATAGGGGCAAGAAATTGGACAATTCAAGTTCGCACCCAGTTCGTTCCTTACATGGAGTGGTTGGTGTTTTTAATAGTTCTAGCAATTGGATTTCACTCCAAACTCACCAAATGACTCCTTCCACATTATTATGATGTTGCCCAAGTTTTGGAGTCGATCCGAAATCAATAGGTGTAAGAAATTGGACAATTCAAGTTCGCACCCAGTTAGTTCCTTACATGGAGTGGTTGGTGTTTTGCTTAGTTCTAGAGATTGGATTTCACTCCAAACTAACCAAATGACTCCTCCCACCTTATTATGATGTTGCTCAAGTTTTGGAATCGATCCGAAATCAATATAGGTGTTAGAAATTGGACAATTCAAGTTCGCACCCAGTTCGTTCCATACATGGAGTGGTTGGTGTTTTCAATAGTTCTAGCGATTGGATTTCACTCCAATTCCACCAAATGACTCCTCCCACCTTATTATGATGTCGCCCAAGTTTTGGAATCGATCCGAAATCAATAGGTGTAACAAACTGGACAATTCAAGTTCGCACCCAGTTCGTTCCTTACATGGAGTGGTTGGTGTTTTGCTTAGTTCTAGCGACTGAATTTCACCCAAAACTCACCAAATGACTCCGCCTCCCACCTTATTATGATGTTGCCCAAGTTTTGGAATCGATCCGAAATCAATACTGGTAAGAATTTGGACAATTCAAGTTCGCACCCAGTTCGTTCCTTACATGGAGTGGTTGGTATTTTCAATAGTTCTAGCGATTCGATTTCACTGCAAGCTCACCAAATGACTCCTTCCACGTTATTATGATGTTGCCCAAGTTTTGGAATCGATCCGAAATCAATAGGGGTAAGAAATTGGACAATTCAAGTTCGCACCCAGTTCGTTCCTTACATGGAGTGGTTGGTATTTTCAATAGTTCTAGCGATTGGATTTCACTGCAAGCTCACCATATGACTCCTTCCACGTTATTATGATGTTACCCAAGTTTTGGAATCAATCCGAAATCAATAGGTGTAAGAAATTGGACAATTCAAGTTCGCACCCAGTTCGTTCCTTACATGGAGTGGTTGGTGTTTTGCTTAGTTCTAGCAATTGGATTTCACTCCAAACACACCAAATGACTCCTCCCACCTTATTATGATGTTGCCCAAGTTTTGGAATCGATCCGAAATCAATACTGGTAAGAATTTGGACAATTCAAGTTCGCACCCAGTTCGTTCCTTACATGGAGTGGTTGGTGTTTTACTTAGTTCTAGCTATTGGATTTCACTCCAAACTCACCAAATGACTCCTTCCACCTTATTATATTGTTTCCCAAGTTTTGGAATCGATCCAAAATCAATAGGAGTAAGAAACTGGACAATTCAAGTTCGCACCCAGTTCGTTCCTTACATGGAGTGGTTGGTGTTTTGCTTAGTTCTAGCCATTGGATTTCACTCCAAACTCTTCAAATGACTCCTTCCACCTTATTATGATGTTGCCCAAGTTTTGGAATCGATCCGAAATCAATAGGGGCAAGAAATTGGACAATTCAAGTTCGCACCCAGTTCGTTCCTTACATGGAGTGGTTGGTTGTTTTTAATAGTTCTAGCAATTGGATTTCACTACAAACTCCCCAAATGACTCCTTCCACATTATTATGATGTTGCCCAAGTTTTGGAGTCGATCCGAAATCAATAGGTGTAAGAAATTGGACAATTCAGGTTCGCACCCAGTTAGTTCCTTACATGGAGTGGTTGGTGTTTTGCTTAGTTCTAGAGATTGGATTTCACTCCAAACTAACCAAATGACTCCTCCCACCTTATTATGATGTTGCCCAAGTTTTGGAATCGATCCGAAATCAGTAGGTGTAAGAAATTGGACAATTCAAGTTCGCATCCAGTCCGTTCCTTACATGGAGTGGTTGGTGTTTTCAATAGTTCTAGCAATTGGATTTCACTCCAAACTCACCAAATGACTCCTTCCACCTTATTATGATGTTGCCCAAGTTTTGGAATCGATCCGAAATCAATAGGTTTAAGAAATTGGACAATTCAAGTTCGCACCCTGTTCGTTCCTTAGATGGAGTGGTTGGTGTTTTGCTTCGTTCTAGCCATTGGATTTCACTCCAAACTAACCAAATGACTCCTCCGACCTTATTATGATGTTGCTCAAGTTTTGGAATCGATCCGAAATCAATACTGGTAAGAATTTGGACAATTCAAGTTCGCACCCAGTTCGTTCCTTACATGGAGTGGTTGGTGTTTTCAATAGTTCTAGCGATTGGATTTCACTGCAAGCTCACCAAATGACTCCTTCCACGTTATTATGATGTTGCCCAAGTTTTGGAATCGATCCGAAATCAATAGGGGTAAGAAATTGGACAATTCAAGTTCGCACCCAGTTCGTTCCTTACATGGAGTGGTTGGTATTTTCAATAGTTCTAGCGATTGGGTTTCACTGCAAGCTCACCATATGACTCCTTCCACGTTATTATGATGTTACCCAAGTTTTGGAATCAATCCGAAATCAATAGGTGTAAGAAATTGGACAATTCAAGTTCGCACCCAGTTCGTTCCTTACATGGAGTGGTTGGTGTTTTGCTTAGTTCTAGCAATTGGATTTCACTCCAAACACACCAAATGACTCCTCCCACCTTATTATGATGTTGCCCAAGTTTTGGAATCGATCCGAAATCAATACTGGTAAGAATTTGGACAATTCATGTTCGCACCCAGTTCGTTCCTTACATGGAGTGGTTGGTGTTTTCAATAGTTCTAGCGATTGGATTTCACTGCAAGCTCACCAGATGACTCCTTCCACGTTATTATGATGTTACCCAAGTTTTGGAATCAATCCGAAATCAATAGGTGTAAGAAATTGGACAATTCAAGTTCGCACCCAGTTCGTTCCTTACATGGAGTGGTTGGTGTTTTGCTTAGTTCTAGCTATTGGATTTCACTCCAAACTCACCAAATGACTCCTTCCACCTTATTATGTTGTTTCCCAAGTTTTGGAATCGATCCAAAATCAATAAGAGTAAGAAACTGGACAATTCAAGTTCACACCCAGTTTGTTCCTTACATGGAGTGGTTGGTGTTTTGCTTAGTTCTAGATATTGGATTTCACTCCAAACTCACCAAATGACTCCTCCCACCTTATTACGATGTTGCCCAAGTTTTGGAATCGATCCAAAATCAATAGGTGTAAAAAATTGGACATTTCAAGTTCGCACCCTGTTTGTTCCTTACATTGAGTGGTGGGTGTTTTCAATAGTTCTAGCGATTAAATTTCACTCCAAACTCACCGAATGACTCCTTCCAACTTATTATGATGTTGCCCAAGTTTTGGAATCGATCCGAAATCAATAGGTGTAAGAAATTGGACAATTCAAGTTCGCACCCAGTTCTTTCCTTACATGTAGTGGTTGGTGTTTTGCTTAGTTCTAGCTATTGGATTTCACTCTAAACTCAGCAAATGACTCCTCCCACCTTATTATGATGTTGCCCAAGTTTTGGATTCGATCCGAAATCAATAGGTGTAAGAAATTGGACAATTCAAGTTCGCACCCAGTTCGTTCCTTACATGGAGTGGTTGGTGTTTTCAATAGTCCTAGCAATTGGATTTCACTCCAATTCCACCAAATGACTCCTCCCACCTTATTATGATGTTGCCCAAGTTTTGGAATCGATCCGAAATCAATAGGTGTAAGAAATTGGACAATTCAAGTTCGTACCCAGTTCGTTCCTTACATGGGGTGGTTGGTGTTTTGCTTAGTTCTAGCTATTGGATTTCACTGCAAGCTCACCAGATGACTCCTTCCACGTTATTATGATGTTACCCAAGTTTTGGAATCAATCCGAAATCAATAGGTGTAAGAAATTGGACAATTCAAGTACGCACCCAGTTCGTTCCTTACATGGAGTGGTTGGTGTTTTGCTTAGTTCTAGCTATTGGATTTCACTCCAAACTCACCAAATGACTCCTTCCACCTTATTATGTTGTTTCCCAAGTTTTGGAATCGATCCAAAATCAATAGGAGTAAGAAACTGGACAATTCAAGTTCGCACCCAGTTCGTTCCTTACATGGAGTGGTTGGTGTTTTGCTTAGTTCTAGATATTGGATTTCACTCCAAACTCACCAAATGACTCCTCCCACCTTATTATGATGTTGCCCAAGTTTTGGAATCGATCCAAAATCAATAGGTGTAAAAAATTGGACAATTCAAGTTCGCACCCTGTTCGTTCCTTACATTGAGTGGTGGGTGTTATCAATAGTTCTAGCGATTAAATTTCACTCCAAACTCACCGAATGACTCCTTCCAACTTATTATGATATTGCCCAAATTTTGGAATCGATCCGAAATCAATAGGTGTAAGAAATTGGACAATTCAAGTTCGCACCCAGTTCTTTCCTTACATGGAGTGGTTGGTGTTTTGCTTAGTTCTAGCTATTGGATTTCACTCCAAACTCAGCAAATGACTCCTCCCACCTTATTATGATGTTGCCCAAGTTTTGGATTCGATCCGAAATCAATAGGTGTAAGAAATTGGACAATTCAAGTTCGCACCCAGTTCGTTCCTTACATGGAGTGGTTGGTGTTTTCAATAGTTCTAGCGATTGGATTTCACTGCAAGCTCACCAGATGACTCCTTCCACGTTATTATGATGTTACCCAAGTTTTGGAATCAATCCGAAATCAATAGGTGTAAGAAATTGGACAATTCAAGTTCGCACCCAGTTCGTTCCTTACATGGAGTGGTTGGTGTTTTGCTTAGTTCTAGATATTGGATTTCACTCCAAACTCACCAAATGACTCCTCCCACCTTATTATGATGTTGCCCAAGTTTTGGACTCGATCCGAAATCAATAGGGGTAAGAAATTGGACAATTCAAATTCGCACCCAGTTCGTTCCTTACATGGAGTGGTTGGTGTTTTCAATAGTTCTAGCGAATGGATTTCACTCCAAACTCACCAAATGAATCCTTCCACCTTATTATGATGTTGCCCAAGTTTTGGAATCGATCCGAAATCAATAGGTGTAAGAAATTGGACAATTCAAGTTCGCACCCAGTTCGTTCCTTAGATGGAGAGGTTGGTGTTTTGCTTAGTTCTAGCGATTGGATTTCATTCAAAACTCACCAAATGACTCCTCCCACCTTATTATGATGTTGCCCAAATTTTGGACTCGATCGGAAATCAATAGGGGTAAGAAATTGGACAATTCAAGTTCGCACCCAGTTCGTTCCTTACATGGAGTGGTTGGTGTTTTCAATAGTTCTAGGGATTGGATTTCACTCCAAACTCACCAAATGAATCCTTCCACCTTATTATGATGTTGCCCAAGTTTTGGAATCGATCCGAAATCAATAGGTGTAAGAAATTGGACAATTCAAGTTCGCACCCAGTTCGTTCCTGACATGAAGTGGTTGGTGTTTTGCTTAGTTTTAGCGATTGGATTTCACTCCAAACTAACCAAATGACTCCTCCAACCTTATTATGATGTTGCCCAAGTTTTGGAATCTATCCGAAATCAATAGGGGTAAGAAATTGGACAATTCAAGTTCGCACCCAGTTCGTTCATTACATGGAGTGGTTGGTGTTTTGCTTAGTTCTAGCAATTGGATTTCACTCCAAACTCACCAAATGACTCCTCCCACCCTATTATGATGTTGCCCAAGTTTTGGAATCGATCCGAAATCAATACGGTTGAAATTGGACAATTCAAGTTCGCACCCAGTTCGTTTTTTACATGGAGTGGTTGGTGTTTTGCTTAGTTCTAGAGATTGGATTTCCCTCCAAACTCACCAAATGACTCCTCCCACCTTATTATGATGTTGCCCAAGTTTTGGAATCGATCCTAAATCAATAGGTGTAAGAAATTGGACAATTCAAGTTCGCACCCAGTTCGTTCCTTAGATGGAGAGGTTGGTGTTTTGCTCACTTCTAGCAATTGGATTTCACTCCAAACTCACCAAATGACTCCTCCCACCCTATTATGATGTTGCCCAAGTTTTGGAATCGATCCGAAATCAATACGGTTGAAATTGGACAATTCAAGTTCGCACCCAGTTCGTTTTTTACATGGAGTGGTTGGTGTTTTGCTTAGTTCTAGAGATTGGATTTCCCTCCAAACTCACCAAATGACTCCTCCCACCTTATTATGATGTTGCCCAAGTTTTGGAATCGATCCTAAATCAATAGGTGTAAGAAATTGGACAATTCAAGTTCGCACCCAGTTCGTTCCTTAGATGGAGAGGTTGGTGTTTTGCTCACTTCTAGCAATTGGATTTCACTCCAAACTCACCAAATGACTCCTCCCACCCTATTATGATGTTGCCCAAGTTTTGGAATCGATCCGAAATCAATACGGGTAAGAAATTGGACAATTCAAGTTCGCACCCAGTTCGTTCCTTACATGGAGTGGTTGGTGTTTTCAATAGTTCTAGTGATTGGATTTCACTCCAAACTCACCAAATGAATCCTTCCACCTTATTATGATGTTGCCCAAGTTTTGGAATCGATCCGAAATCAATAGGTGTAAGAAATAAGACAATTCAAGTTCGCACCCAGTTCGTTCCTTACATGGAGTGGTTGGTGTTTTGCTTAGTTCTAGCGATTGGATTTCACTCCAAACTCACCAAATGAGTCCTCCCACCTTATTACGATGTTGCCCAAGTTTTGGAATCGATCCGAAATCAATACGGGTAAGAAATTGGACAATTCAAGTTCGCACCCAGTTCGTTCCTTACATCGAGTGGTTGGTGTTTTGCTTAGTTTTAGCGATTGGATTTCACTCCAAATTAACCAAATGGCTCCTCCAACCTTATTATGATGTTGCCCAAGTTTTGGAATGGATCCGAAATTCATAGGGGTAAGAAGTTGGACAATTCAAGTTCGCACCCAGTTCGTTCCTTACATGGAGTGGTTGGTGTTTTCAATAGTTCTAGCGATTGGATTTCACTCCAAACTCACCAAATGACTCCTTCCACCTCATTATTATGTTGCCCAAGTTTTGGAATCGATGCGAAATCAATAGGTGTAAGAAATTGGACAATTCAAGTTCGCACCCAGTTCGTTCCTTACATGGAGTGGTTGGTGTTTTCAATTGTTCTAGCGATTGGATTTCACTCCAAACTCACCAAATGACTCCTTCCACCTCATTATTATGTTGCCCAAGTTTTGGAATCGATGCGAAATCAATAGGTGTAAGAAATTGGACAATTCAAGTTCGCACCCAGTTCGTTCCTTACATGTAATGGTTGGTGTTTTGCTTAGTTCTAGCGATTGGATTTCACTCCAAACTCACCAAATGACTCCTCCCACCTTATTATGATGTTGCCCAAGTTTTGGAATGGATCCGAAATCAATAGGGGTAAGAAATTGGACAATTCAAGTTCGCACCCAGTTCGTTCCTTACATGGAGTGGTTGGTGTTTTCAATAGTTCTAGCGATTGGATTTCACTCCAAACTCCCCAAATGAATCCTTCCACCTTATTATGATGTTGCCCAAGTTTTGGAATCGATCCGAAATCAATACGGGTAAGAAATTGGACAATTCAAGTTCGCACCCAGTTCGTTCCTTACATGGAGTGGTTGGTGTTTTCAATAGTTCTAGCGATTGGATTTCACTCCAAACTCACCAAATGAATCCTTCCACCTTATTATGATGTTGCCCAAGTTTTGGAATCGATCCGAAATCAATAGGTGTAAGAAATAAGACAATTCAAGTTCGCACCCAGTTCGTTCCTTACATGGAGTGGTTGGTGTTTTGCTTAGTTCTAGCGATTGGATTTCACTCCAAACTCACCAAATGAGTCCTCCCACCTTATTACGATGTTGCCCAAGTTTTGGAATCGATCCGAAATCAATACGGGTAAGAAATTGGACAATTCAAGTTCGCACCCAGTTCGTTCCTTACATCGAGTGGTTGGTGTTTTGCTTAGTTTTAGCGATTGGATTTCACTCCAAATTAACCAAATGACTCCTCCAACCTTATTATGATGTTGCCCAAGTTTTGGAATGGATCCGAAATTAATAGGGGTAAGAAATTGGACAATTCAAGTTCGCACCCAGTTCGTTCCTTACATGGAGTGGTTGGTGTTTTCAATAGTTCTAGCGATTGGATTTCACTCCAAACTCACCAAATGACTCCTTCCACCTCATTATTATGTTGCCCAAGTTTTGGAATCGATGCGAAATCAATAGGTGTAAGAAATTGGACAATTCAAGTTCGCACCCAGTTCGTTCCTTACATGGAGTGGTTGGTGTTTTGCTTAGTTCTAGCGATTGCATTTCTCTCCAAACTCACCAAATGTCTCCTTCCATCTTTTTATGATGTTGCCCAAGTTTTGGAATCAATCCGAAATCAATAGGTGTAAGAAATTGGACAATTCAAGTTCGCACCCAGTTCGTTCCTTACATGGAGTGGTTGGTGTTTTGCTTAGTTCTAGCGATTGGATTTCACTCCAAACTCACCAAATGACTCCTTCCACCTTATTATGATGTTTCCCAAGTTTTGGAATCGATCCGAAATCAATAGGTGTAAGAAATTGGACAATTCAAGTTCGCACCCAGTTCGTTCCTTACATGGAGTGGTTGGTGTTTTGCTTAGTTCTACCTATTGGATTTCACTCCAAACTCACCAAATGACTCCTCCCACCTTATTATGATGTTGCCCAAGTTTTGGAATAGATCCGAAATCAATAGGTGTAAGAAATTGGACAATTCATGTTCGCACCCTGTTCGTTCCTCACAAGGAGTGGTTGGTATTTGCAATAGTTCTAGCGATTAGATTTCACTCCAAACTCACCAAATGACTCGTTCCACCTTATTATGATGTTGCCCAAGTTTTGGAATCGATCCGAAATCAATAGGTGTAAGAAATTGGACAATTCAAGTTCGCACCCAGTTCGTTCCTTACATGGAGTGGTTGGTGTTTTCAATAGTTCTAGCAATTGGATTTCACTCAAAACTCACCAAATGACTCCTCCCACCTTATTACGATGTTGAACAAGTTTTGGAATCGATCCGATATCAATAGGTGTAACAAATTGGACAATTCATGTTCGCACCCTGTTCGTTCCTCACAAGGAGTGGTTGGTATTTTCAATAGTTCTAGCGATTGGATTTCACTCCAAACTCACCAAATGACTCCTTCCACCTTATTATGATGTTGCCCAAGTTTTGGAATCGATCCGAAATCAATAGGGGTAAGAAATTGGACAATTCAAGTTCGCACCCAGTTCGTCCCTTACATGGAGTGGTTGATGTTTTCAATAGTTCTAGCGATTGGATTTCACTCCAAACTCACTAAATGGCTCCTTCCACCTTATTATGATGTTGCCCAAGTTTTGGAATCGATCCGAAATCAATAGGGGTAAGAAATTGGACAATTCAAGTTCGCACCCAGTTCGTTCCTTACATGGAGTGGTTGGTGTTTTCAATAGTTCTAGCGATTGGATTTCACTCCAAACTCACCAAATGACTCCTTCCACCTTATTATGATGTTTCCCAAGTTTTGGAATCGATCCGAAATCAATAGGGGTAAGAAATTGGACAATTCAAGTTCGCACCCAGTTCGTCCCTTACGTGGAGTGGTTGATGTTTTCAATAGTTCTAGCGATTGGATTTCACTCCAAACTCACCAAATGACTCCTTCCACCTTATTATGACGTTGCCCAAGTTTTGGAATCGATCCGAAATCAATAGGTGTAACAAATTGGACAATTCAAGTTCGCACCCAGTTCGTTCCTTACATGGAGTGGTTGGTGTTTTGCTTAGTTCTAGCTTTTCGATTTCACTCCAAACTCACCAAATGACTCCTTCCACCTTATTATGATGTTTCCCAAGTTTTGGAATCGATTCGAAATCAATAGGTGTAAGAAATTGGACAATTCAAGTTCGCACCCAGTTCGTTCCTTACATGGAGTGGTTGGTGTTTTGCTTAGTTCTAGCTATTGGATTTCACTCCAAACTCACCAAGTGACTCCTTCCACCGTATTGTGACGTTTCCCAAGTTTTGGAATCGATCCGAAATCAATAGGTGTACGAAATTGGACAATTCAAGTTCGCACCCAGTTCGTTCCTTAGATGGAGTGGTTGGTGTTTTGCTTAGTTCTAGCGATTGGATTTCACTCGAAACTCACCAAATGACTCCTCCCACCTTATTATGATGTTGCCCAAGTTTTGGAGTCGATCCGAATTCAATACGTGTAATAAATTGGACAATTCAAGTTCGCACCCAGTTCGTTCCTTACATGGAGTGGTTGGTGTTTTGCTTAGTTCTAGCGATTGCATTTCTCTCCAAACTCACCAAATGTCTCCTTCCATCTTTTTATGATGTTGCCCAAGTTTTGGAATCAATCCGAAATCAATAGGTGTAAGAAATTGGACAATTCAAGTTCGCACCCAGTTCGTTCCTTACATGGAGTGGTTGGTGTTTTCTATAGTTCTAGCGATTGGATTTCACTCCAAACTCACCAAATGACTCCTTCCACCTTATTATGATGTTGCCCAAGTTTTGGAATCGATCCGAAATCAATAGGTGTAAGAAATTGGAAAATTCAAGTTCGCACCCAGTTCGTTCCTTACATGGAGTGGTTGGTGTTTTGCTTAGTTCTAGCTATTGGATTTCACTCCAAACTCACCAAGTGACTCCTTCCACCGTATTGTGACGTTTCCCAAGTTTTGGAATCGATCCGAAATCAATAGGTGTAAGAAATTGGACAATTCAAGTTCGCACCCAGTTCGTTCCTTACTTGGAGTGGTTGGTGTTTTGCTTAGTTCTAGAGATTGGATTTCACTCCAAACTCATCAAATGACTCCTCCCACCTTATTATGACGTTGCCCAAGTTTTGGAATCGATCCGAAATCAATAGGTGTAAGAAATTGGACATTTCAAGTTCGCACCCAGTTGGTTCCTTAAATGGAGTGGTTGGTGTTTTGCTTAGTTCTAGCTATTGGATTTCACTCCAAACTCATCAAATGACTCCTCCCACCTTATTATGATGTTGCCCAAGTTTTGGAATCGATCGGAAATCAATAGGGGTAAGAAATTGGACAATTCAAGTTCGCACCCATTTCGTTCCTTACATGGAGTGGTTGGTGTTTTCAATAGTTCTAGCGATTGGATTTCACTCCAAACTCACCAAATGACTCCTTCCACCTTATTATGATGTTGCCCAAGTTTTGGAATCGATCCGAAATCAATAGGTGTAAGAAATTGGACAATTCATGTTCGCTCTCAGTTCGTTCCTTACATGAAGTGGTTGGTGTTTTGCTCAGTTCTAGCGATTGGATTTCACTCCAAACTCACCAAATGACTCCTCCCAACTTATTATGACGTTGCCCAAGTTTTGGAATCGATCCGAAATCAATAGGTGTAACAAATTGGACAATTCAAGTTCGCACCCAGTTCGTTCCTTACATGGAGTGGTTGCTGTTTTGCTTAGTTCTAGCTTTTCGATTTCACTCCAAACTCACCAAATGACTCCTTCCACCTTATTATGATGTTGCCCAAGTTTTGGAATCGATCGGAAATCAATAGGGGTAAGAAATTGGACAATTCAAGTTCGCACCCATTTCGTTCCTTACATGGAGTGGTTGGTGTTTTCAATAGTTCTAGCGATTGGATTTCACTCCAAACTCACCAAATGACTCCTTCCACCTTATTATGATGTTGCCCAAGTTTTGGAATCGATCCGAAATCAATAGGTGTAAGAAATTGGACAATTCAAGTTCGCGCCCAGTTCGTTCCTTACATGGAGTGGTTGTTGTTTTGCTTAGTTCTAGCGATTGGATTTCACTCCAAACTCACCAAATGACTCCTTCCACCTTATTATGATGTTGCCCAAGTTTTGGATTCGATCCGAAATCAATAGGTGTAAGAAATTGGACAATTCAAGTTCGCACCCAGTTCGTTCCTTACACGGAGTGGTTGGTGTTTGATCGGTTCATAATTGTATATCATTTTGTACCCTTCTAGCTTATGATTTGGTTATGTTATTGAGTTAAACTTGTGCTTTTAATTCATTTTCTGTTTTGATAAGTCCATAATTTCATACACTTGCATGCCTTCTTTACTTAGTGATTTTGCTTAGTTTCTCTTTATTTTGAGTCACTTACCTATGTTTGTGTGTTTTGTAGGTTAAGATAGCAAGAGATAACATTTGATGCAATCCATGCATGTTATGGGCTGATTGGCATATGAAGAATATGAGCTTAAAGACAAACACATTTTGGCTACAACCCCTTTCCAGCCCAATTTCGTAGGTCAACTTCTTTGCCTTGGATCAGCATGCTATGGGGCTCGAATGAGGTGAAGATCTTCATGAAACTTGTTCCAATGGGTGTCTACTACAACATATCCAAATTTTAGCCCAATTGGACATTTGTGGAGAGCTCAGCCCGTCCAACACCCAACCTTGCTCAGCAGGATTTGCAGCTGCCAGCTTGGAGCCTTGTCTCCTCCTTTTAGCCATGTGCCTCACCCCAGCTGCAACTGACTTTGTACCCAACATAATGAGTGAAGTTGGGAGGCTTTCCAGCTATGAATTTCTGAAGGAGCAAGTTGGTACATGTTGGAGCTATTAAAGAAAGCATGTGCATGTGAAGCAAAGAGAAAGGAGAGAGAGAAGAATGAAGAAATGATGAGAGGCATCTTTGCTTCAGCCTTTGAACATGGGAATTGAATTGGCAGATCACTTTGGAGCTGGAGATCAGCTTTTGAGCTATTAAAGAGAAGCATGTGCATGCATGTAAAGCAAAAAGAAAGAAATGAAATGAAATGAAGTCAATTCCAGTCTCTGTTCGGCAGCCAACTTTCAAGGTCCAAAACGCGTACTTCTACTGCTCCGATGGGAATACTTTCTTCATAGAAGTTGTTCCAATGGGTGTCTAGTATAACATATCCAAATTTGAGCTCCATTGGATAAGTTTTGAAACCTCTGGCCGTCCTACACTAAGCCTGGTTCAGAAAACTCGTTTTTCCAGCAACCAAAAGCAACCACATGGGTTGGCAGCAAAAGGCAATCACATGGGTTGGCAGCAAAAGGCAATCACATGGGTTGGCAGCAAAACTGATCACCTTTGAACCCATGTGATGAAAGCTTGTGCAGCAGCAAAAGATGAAGGATGGTGTGGGAATCCATCATGATGTTCCTCCCTCTTAGCCCTATAAATAGAGAAGCCTTCAAGCTTCAAATCACACCCCAAGGGGGGAGCTCTCAAACACTTCTCTAGAGCTCCCTTCCCTTCTCTCCCTCAAATTCTCTTAGTTTCCTTTCAAGTTATCAATTGTTGTAGTAAAATGAGTTTACTTAATTTTCCTTCAAGTTTTCTTAGTTCCACTTTACTTTTATTTGTAATGTACATTCTTTCTTAAGTATTCAAGTTTAATTAGTTTCCAAGTTTCAATTATAGTTTTTGTTCTTATTCATTATGCTTATAAGTTAATATGCTAGTTTGAATGATTGATCACCATTTAGGCTTGCATGTTAGCTATCTTGGTTTGAATTAAGAGTAGACACCATGCTTTAATTCGAATTGAACTATGAATAGGAAGAGTATGTATGGACATTCGACAACAGGGATTAGATACATGCTTGGTTGTTTAAATTGTTCTTCTATGCTTAATGGGTTCCTAATGCTTAGTTTTAGGTTAGACAACAAATGATCAAATTAGGGAATTAGGAACACAAGGTTATGACCAGACACCATGGCTTAATCATACTTTAGCTAGAATCAATCCGTTAATCTAATTGAACTTGGGAACTTATTTACTTGAGTTATTTTCTTTTTATTGTTTTATTTATTTTCTTTTCCATTTCTGTTTTGTGTAGGGAAAATGAATTGGATCATTCAATCACCAATCCTCGTGGGATCGACCTCGCACTTACATATGCTATACTACCGAACGGCTCGTGCACTTGCGAGTATCACAAGTTGAGGATGCAGCTGAATCTATTTTTGGTGCAGTGAATCCGACACAACAAGTTTTTGGCGCCGTTGCCGGGGATTGGCAACATAGTTTGGTTCTATTTCTTTTCCCTACTTGTTTTATTTTTTCATTTTCATGTTTTTCTAGACAGTTTCATGTTTTAAAGTTAATGGCGTTAATGGACAAGTTGTGTTTGTAGTCCAACGGAATAGGACAATTGCCTAACAAGCAAGAGAACTGGGTTTAAGTCCCAGCTTACCCAACCCATTGGTGCTTGTTGCTTTGAAGCATGGAATTGGATGTGTGTTGATTTTCCTTTTCATTTTAGTTTTTATTCCCTTTTTAATTTATGGTTTCCTCATCCTTTAAATCTAAAAATCTGTTTCAAGTTTCCTTGTCTTCCTTCAAGCATTTCTGAAGTAGCTCAATAAGAAAGAGGTAGTGAGAGGAGACAACCCAATTCATAGAAATGTGGAGTATGGAGTAGCGGAGAAGTCATCCTCCAGCTGCTATGGCCAACCACGCTCCAGCTAATCACTTCAAAGGGAGCATTCCAATCATATCTCTTTCATTTGTATAATAACTACTACTCATTTTTAATTGTGTCTTCTTTTCTGTTTTGTTTTTGTTAGAGTTTTCTTTTCCTTGATGTGGGAGAAACATGATGAGCAGCTGACCCAAATACTCAAAGAAGAACATGTGCTGCCATGCTATGTGCATTACCCTCTCATTGTCTTCAAGGGGAAGTTCTAAACTCTCTTTCTTTTATTTATTTCATTTCATTCCCTTACCCTGGATTTCATGTGCATTGCATGCTTTACATGGATTCAAACATTGAGGACAATGTTTCATTTAAGTTTGGGGGTGCAGGAAGTTTTTTTTTAGTTTTTGTGTTCAGAAAACGTAGGCTTCTTCATTGCTAAAACATTTTACTTTCTGCTGCTGTTTTGAAAGTTTGGTCCGCGTTGTGTTCTTCATTTTTTCATGCCGAATCCAACGATGTAAAGAACGTTAAATTTGACCAAGTGGTTTGAACGTTATATGTCAAAACAGAACATATGTCGAATAGGGCAAAACAGCAATTTGAAACCTCTCGTTTTTCTTTTCTGTTTCTTTTCTTTGAGTCATTTTCAGTTTTCCTTCCCACACCAATGATAACTCATGAGTCTAACTTCTAATATGGCTCTTAGGAATTTGATAAGCATTGTGTTAGGTCTGAATCTTATTCTTTTGCTAGCTAAGTCTCACATAATTATTCTTGAGCTTTCTATGCACCTAAGCCATGATTATACAACTCTTGCATGTCTTACCCAATTGTATGCATTTTTGCTTGTGTGATTCACTGAATGTTAAGTTATAACTAAGATATGATTTAGGCCATCTTTGTTAAGCCTCTTTCTTTTTCCTCCATCAACCCATACAATACATATTCCATTGTAAACCCTTTTGTGCTCAAACACTTAACCATTTCTTTCTATCACCTTATCATCCATTAAACATCCTACCATCTATGGAACTTGTAGAGCATGATTGTATTTCAGATTGTAATGTATTCAAGGCAACAAATGAGCTATTCAAAGAAATTCAAAAGAAAAGAGAAAAGAACTGTGGCCAATGTAGTCACGACCCTAGGGTTGGGTAAGCTGGGACTTAAACCCAGTTCTCTTGCTTGTTAGGCAATTGTCCTATTCCGTTGGACTACAAACACAACTTGTCCATTAACGCCATTAACTTTAAAACATGAAACTGTCTAGAAAAACATGAAAATGAAAAAATAAAACAAGTAGGGAAAAGAAATAGAACCAAACTATGTTGCCAATCCCCGGCAACGGCGCCAAAAACTTGTTGTGTCGGATTCACTGCACCAAAAATAGATTCAGCTGCATCCTCAACTTGTGATACTCGCAAGTGCACGAGCCGTTCGGTAGTATAGCATATGTAAGTGCGAGGTCGATCCCACGAGGATTGGTGATTGAATGATCCAATTCATTTTCCCTACACAAAACAGAAATGGAAAAGAAAATAAATAAAACAATAAAAAGAAAATAACTCAAGTAAATAAGTTCCCAAGTTCAATTAGATTAACGGATTGATTCTAGCTAAAGTATGATTAAGCCATGGTGTCTGGTCATAACCTTGTGTTCCTAATTCCCTAATTTGATCATTTGTTGTCTAACCTAAAACTAAGCATTAGGAACCCATTAAGCATAGAAGAACAATTTAAACAACCAAGCATGTATCTAATCCCTGTTGTCGAATGTCCATACATACTCTTCCTATTCATAGTTCAATTCGAATTAAAGCATGGTGTCTACTCTTAATTCAAACCAAGATAGCTAACATGCAAGCCTAAATGGTGATCAATCATTCAAACTAGCATATTAACTTATAAGCATAATGAATAAGAACAAAAACTATAATTGAAACTTGGAAACTAATTAAACTTGAATACTTAAGAAAGAATGTACATTACAAATAAAAGTAAAGTGGAACTAAGAAAACTTGAAGGAAAATTAAGTAAACTCATTTTACTACAACAATTGATAACTTGAAAGGAAACTAAGAGAATTTGAGGGAGAGAAGGGAAGGGAGCTCTAGAGAAGTGTTTGAGAGCTCCCCCCTTGGGGTGTGATTTGAAGCTTGAAGGCTTCTCTATTTATAGGGCTAAGAGGGAGGAACATCATGATGGATTCCCACACCATCCTTCATCTTTTGCTGCTGCACAAGCTTTCATCACATGGGTTCAAAGGTGATCAGTTTTGCTGCCAACCCATGTGATTGCCTTTTGCTGCCAACCCATGTGATTGCCTTTTGCTGCCAACCCATGTGGTTGCTTTTGGTTGCTGGAAAAACGAGTTTTCTGAACCAGGCTTAGTGTAGGACGGCCAGAGGTTTCAAAACTTATCCAATGGAGCTCAAATTTGGATATGTTATACTAGACACCCATTGGAACAACTTCTATGAAGAAAGTATTCCCATCGGAGCAGTAGAAGTACGCGTTTTGGACCTTGAAAGTTGGCTGCCGAACAGAGACTGGAATTGACTTCATTTCATTTCTTTTCTTTCTTTTTGCTTTACATGCATGCACATGCTTCTCTTTAATAGCTCAAAAGCTGATCTCCAGCTCCAAAGTGATCTGCCAATTCAATTCCCATGTTCAAAGGCTGAAGCAAAGATGCCTCTCATCATTTCTTCATTCTTCTCTCTCTCCTTTCTCTTTGCTTCACATGCACATGCTTTCTTTAATAGCTCCAACATGTACCAACTTGCTCCTTCAGAAATTCATAGCTGGAAAGCCTCCCAACTTCACTCATTATGTTGGGTACAAAGTCAGTTGCAGCTGGGGTGAGGCACATGGCTAAAAGGAGGAGACAAGGCTCCAAGCTGGCAGCTGCAAATCCTGCTGAGCAAGGTTGGGTGTTGGACGGGCTGAGCTCTCCACAAATGTCCAATTGGGCTAAAATTTGGATATGTTGTAGTAGACACCCATTGGAACAAGTTTCATGAAGATCTTCACCTCATTCGAGCCCCATAGCATGCTGATCCAAGGCCAAGAAGTTGACCTACGAAATTGGGCTGGAAAGGGGTTGTAGCCAAAATGTGTTTGTCTTTAAGCTCATATTCTTCATATGCCAATCAGCCCATAACATGCATGGATTGCATCAAATGTTATCTCTTGCTATCTTAACCTACAAAACACACAAACATAGGTAAGTGACTCAAAATAAAGAGAAACTAAGCAAAATCACTAAGTAAAGAAGGCATGCAAGTGTATGAAATTATGGACTTATCAAAACAGAAAATGAATTAAAAGCACAAGTTTAACTCAATAACATAACCAAATCATAAGCTAGAAGGGTACAAAATGATATACAATTATGAACCGATCAGTGTTTTCAATAGTTATAGCGATTGGATTTCACTCCAAACTCACCAAATGACTCCTTCCACCATATTATGATGTTGCCCAAGTTTTGGAATCAATCCGAAATCAATAGGTGTAAGAAATTGGACAATTCAAGTTCGCGCCCAGTTCGTTCCTTACATGGAGTGGTTGTTGTTTTGCTTAGTTCTAGCGATTGGATTTCACTCCAAACTCACCAAATGACTCCTTCCACCTTATTATGATGTTGCCCAAGTTTTGGATTCGATCCGAAATCAATAGGTGTAAGAAATTGGACAATTCATGTTCGCGCCCAGTTCGTTCCTTACATGGAGTGGTTGTTGTTTTGCTTAGTTCTAGCGATTGGATTTCACTCCAATCTCACCAAATGACTCCTCCCACCTTATTATGACGTTGCCCAAGTTTTGGAATCGATCCGAAATCAATAGGTGTACGAAATTGGACAATTCAAGTTCGCAACCAGTTCGTTCCTTACATGGAGTGGTTGGTGTTTTGCTTAGTTCTAGCTATTGGATTTCACTCCAAACTCACCAAATGACTCCTTCCACCTTATTATGATGTTTCCCAAGTTTTGGAATCGATCCGAAATCAATAGGAGTAAGAAATTGGACAATTCAAGTTCGCACCCAGTTCGTTCCTTACTTGGAGTGGTTGGTGTTTTCCTTAGTTCTAGAGATTGGATTTCACTCCAAACTCATCAAATGACTCCTCCCACCTTATTATGACGTTGCCCAAGTTTTGGAATCGATCCGAAATCAATAGGTGTAAGATATTGGACATTTCAAGTTCGCACCCAGTTGGTTCCTTACATGGAGTGGTTGGTGTTTTGCTTAGTTCTAGCAATTGGATTTCACTCAAAACTCACCAAATGATTCCTTCCACCTTGTTATGATGTTGCCCAAGTTTTGGAATCGATCAGAAATCAATAGGTGTAAGAAATTGGACAATTCAAGTTCGCACCCAGTTCGTTCCTTAGATGGAGTGGTTGGTGTTTTGCTTAGTTCTAGCAATTGGATTTCACTCAAAACTCACCAAATGACTCCTCGCACCTTATTATGTTGTTGCCCAAGTTTTGGAATCGATCCGAAATCAATAGGGTTAAGAAATTGGACAATTCAAGTTCGCACCCAGTTCGTTCCCTAGATGGAGTGGTTGGTGTTTCGCTTAGTTCTAGCAATTGGATTTCACTTAAAACTCACCAAATGACTTCTTCCACCTTATTATGATGTTGCCCAAGTTTTGGAATCAATCCGAAATCAATAGGTGTAAGAAATTGGACAATTCAAGTTCGCACCCAGTTCGTTCCTTAGATGGAGTGGTTGGTGTTTTGCTTAGTTCTAGCAATTGGATTTCACTCAAAACTCACCAAATGACACCTCCCACCTTATTATGATGTTGCCCAAGTTTTGGAATCGATCCGAAATCAATAGGGGTAAGAAATTGGACAATTCAAGTTCGCACCCAGTTCGTTCCTTACATGGAGTGGTTGGTGTTTTCAATAGTTCTAGTGATTGGATTTCACCCCAAACTCACCAAATGACTCCTTCCACCTTTTTACAACGTTGGCCAAGTTTTGGAATCGATCCGAAATCAATAGGTGTAAGAAATTGGAGAATTCAAGTTCGCACCCAGTTCGTTCCTTAGATGGAGTGGTTGGTGTTTTGCTTAGTTCTAGCGATTGGATTTCACTCCAAACTCACCAAATGACTCCTCCCACCTTCTTATGACGTTGCCCAAGTTTTGGATTCGATCCGAAATCAATAGGTGTAAGATATTGGACAATTCAAGTTCGCACCCAGTTCGTTCCTTACATGGAGTGGTTGGTGTTTTGCTTAGTTCTAGCAATTGGATTTCACCCAAAACTCACCAAATGACTCCTCCCACCTTATTATGTTGTTGCCCAAGTTTTGGAATCGATCCGAAATCAATAGGGTTAAGAAATTGGACAATTCAAGTTCGCACCCAGTTCGTTCCCTAGATGGAGTGGTTGGTGTTTCGCTTAGTTCTAGCAATTGGATTTCACTCAAAACTCACCAAATGACACCTCCCACCTTATTATGATGTTGCCCAAGTTTTGGAATCGATCCGAAATCAATAGGGGTAAGAAATTGGACAATTCAAGTTCGCACCCAGTTCGTTCCTTACATGGAGTGGTTGGTGTTTTCAATAGTTCTAGAGATTGGATTTCACTCCAAACTCACCAAATGACTCCTTCCACCTTATTCTGATGTTGCCCAAGTTTTGGAATCGATCCGAAATCAATAGGGTTAAAAAATTGGACAATTCAAGTTCGCACACAGTTCGTTCCTTAAATGGAGTGGTTGGTGTTTTGCTTAGTTCTAGAGTTTGGATTTCACTCAAAACTCACCAAATGACTCCTCCCACCTTATTATGTTGTTGCCCAAGTTTTGGAATCCATCCGAAATCAATAGGGTTAAGAAATTGGACAATTCAAGTTCGCACCCAGTTCGTTCCCTAGATGGTGTGGTTGGTGTCTCGCTTAGTTCTAGCAATTGGATTTCACTCAAAACTCACCAAATGACTCCTCCCACCTTATTATGATGTTGCCCAAGTTTTGGAATCGATCCGAAATCAATAGGGGTAAGAAATTGGACAATTCAAGTTCGCACCCAGTTCGTTCCTTACATGGAGTGGTTGGTGTTTTCAATAGTTCTAGCGATTGGATTTCACTCCAAACTCACCAAATGACTCCTTCCACCTTATGATGATGTTGCCCAAGTTTTGGAATCGATCCGAAATCAATAGGTGTAAGAAATTGGACAATTCAAGTTCGCACCCAGTTCGTTCCTTAGATGGAGTGGTTGGTGTTTTGCTTAGTTCTAGCAATTGGAGTTCACTCAAAACTCACCAAATGACTCCTCCCACCTTATTATGTGTTGCCCAAGTTTTGGAATCGATCCGAAATCAATAGGGTTAAGAAATCGGACAATTCAAGTTCGCACCCAGTTCGTTCCTTACATGGAGTGGTTGGTGTTTTCAATAGTTCTAGCGATTGGATTTCACTCCAAACTCACCAAATGACTCCTTCCACCTTATTCTGATGTTGCCCAAGTTTTGGAATCGATCCGAAATCAATAGGGTTAAGAAATTGGACAATTCAAGTTCGCACACAGTTCGTTCCTTAAATGGAGTGGTTGGTGTTTTGCATAGTTCTAGAGATTGGATTTCACTCAAAACTCACCAAATGACTCCTCCCACCTTATTATGTTGTTGCCCAAGTGTTGGAAACGATCCGAAATCAATAGGGTTAAGAAATTGGACAATTCAAGTTCGCACCCAGTTCGTTCCCTAGATGGAGTGGTTGGTGTTTCGCTTAGTTCTAGCAATTGGATTTCAATCAAAACTCACCAAATGACTCCTCCCACCTTATTATGATGTTGCCCAAGTTTTGGAATCGATCCGAAATCAATAGGGGTAAGAAATTGGACAATTCAAGTTCGCACCCAGTTCGTTCCTTACATGGAGTGGTTGGTGTTTTGCTTAGTTCTAGCAATTGGAGTTCACTCAAAACTCACCAAATGACTCCTCCCACCTTATTATGTTGTTGCCCAAGTTTTGGAATCGATCCGAAATCAATAGGGTTAAGAAATTGGACAATTCAAGTTCGCACCCAGTTCGTTCCCTAGATGGAGTGGTTGGTATTTCGCTTAGTTCTAGCAATTGGATTTCACTCAAAACTCACCAAATGACACCTCCCACCTTATTATGATGTTGCCCAAGTTTTGGAATCGATCCGAAATCAATAGGGGTAAGAAATTGGACAATTCAAGTTCGCACCCAGTTCGTTCCTTACATGGAGTGGTTGGTGTTTTCAATAGTTCTAGCGATTGGATTTCACTCCAAACTCACCAAATGACTCCTTCCACCTTATTCTGATGTTGCCCAAGTTTTGGAATCGATCTGAAATCAATAGGGTTAAGAAATTGGACAATTCAAGTTCGCACACAGTTCGTTCCTTAAATGGAGTGGTTGGTGTTTTGCTTAGTTCTAGAGATTGGATTTCACTCAAAACTCACCAAATGACTCCTCCCACCTTATTATGTTGTTGCCCAAGTGTTGGAAACGATCCGAAATCAATAGGGTTAAGAAATTGGACAATTCAAGTTCGCACCCAGTTCGTTCCCTAGATGGAGTGGTTGGTGTTTCGCTTAGTTCTAGCAATTGGATTTCACTCAAAAGTCACCAAATGACTCCTCCCACCTTATTATGATGTTGCCCAAGTTTTGGAATCGATCCGAAATCAATAGGGGTAAGAAATTGGACAATTCAAGTTCGCACCCAGTTCGTTCCTTACATGGAGTGGTTGGTGTTTTCAATAGTTCTAGTGATTGGATTTCACTCCAAACTCACCAAATGACTCCTTCCACCTTATTATAACGTTGCCCAAGTTTTGGAATCGATCCGAAATCAATAGGTGTAAGAAATTGGACAATTCAAGTTCGCACCCAGTTCGTTCCTTACGTGGAGTGGTTGGTGTTTTCAATAGTTCTAGTAATTGGATTTCACTCCAAACTCACCAAATGACTCCTTCCACCTTATTATGATGTTTCCCAAGCTTTGGAATCGATCCGAAATCAATAGGTGTAAGAAATTGGACAATTCAAATTCGCACCCAGTTCGTTCCTTACATGGAGTGGTTGGTGTTTTTCTTAGTTCTAGCTATTGGATTTCACTCCAAACTCACCAAATGACTCCTTCCACCTTATTAGAACGTTGCCCAAGTTTTGGAATCGATCCAAAGTCAATAGGTGTATGAAATTGGACAATTCAAGTTCGCACCCAATTCGTTCCTTAGATGGAGTGGTTGGTGTTTTCCTTAGTTCTAGCGATTGGATTTCACTCCAAACTCACCAAATGACTCCTCCCACCTTATTATGACATTGCCCCAGTTTTGGAATCGATCCGAAATCAATAGGTGTAAGAAATTGGACAATTCAAGTTCGCACCCAGTTCGTTCCTTACATGGAGTGGTTGGTGTTTTCAATAGTTCTACCGATTGGATTTCACTCCAAACTCACCAAATGACTCCTTCCACCTTATTATGATGTTGCCCAAGTTTTGGAATCGATCCGAAATCAATAGGGTTAAGAAATTGGACAATTCAAGTTCGCACCCAGTTCGTTCCTTACATGGAGTGGTTGGTGTTTTGCTTGGTTCTAGCTATTGGATTTCACTCCAAACTAACCAAATGACTCCTCCCACCTTATTATGATGTTGCCCAAGTTTTGGAATCGATCCGAAATCAATAGGGTTAAGAAATTGGACAATTCAAGTTCGCACACAGTTCGTTCCTTAGAAGGAGTGGTTGGTGTTTTGCTTAGTTCTAGCAATTGGATTTCACTCAAAACACACCAAATGACTCCTTCCACCATAATGTTGCCCAAGTTTTGGAATCGATCCGAAATCAATAGGTGTAAGAAATTGGACAATTCATGTTCGCACACTGTTCGTTCCTCACATGGAGTGGTTGGTGTTTTCAATAGTTCTAGCGATTGGATTTCACTCCAAACTCACCAAATGACTCCTTCCACCTTATTATGATGTTTACCAAGGTTTGGAATCGATCCGAAATCAATAGGTGTAAGAAATTGGACAATTCAAGTTCGCACCCAGTTCGTTCCTTACATGGAGTGGTTGGTGTTTTGCTTAGTTCTAGCGATTGGATTTCACTCCAAACTCACCAAATGACTCCTCCCACCTTATTATGATGTTGCCCAAGTTTTGGAATCGATCCGAAATCAATAGGGGTAAGAAATTGGAAAATTCAAGTTCGCACCCAGTTCGTTCCTTACATGGAGTGGTTGGTGTTTTCAATAGTTCTAGCGATTGGATTTCACTCCAAACTCACCAAATGACTCCTTCCACCTTATTATGATGTTTACCAAGGTTTGGAATCGATCCGAAATCAATAGGTGTAAGAAATTGGACAATTCAAGTTCGCACCCAGTTCGTTCCTTACATGGAGTGGTTGGTGTTTTGCTTAGTTCTAGCAATTGGATTTCACTCAAAACTCACCAAATGACTCCTCCCACCTTATTATGATGTTGCCCAAGTTTTGGAATCGATCCGAAATCAATAGGTGTAAGAAATTGGACAATTCAAGTTCGCACCCAGTTCGTTCCTTACATGGAGTGGTTGGATTTTTCAACAGTTCTAACGATTGGATTTCGATCCAAACTCACCAACTGACTCCTTCCACCTTATTATGATGTTGCCCAAGTTTTGGAATCGATCCGAAATCAATAGGGTTAAGAAATTGGACAATTCAAGTTCGCACCCAGTTCGTTCCTGACATTGAGTGGTTCGTGTTTTGCTTAGTTATAGCTATTGGATTTCACTCCAAACTCACCAAATGACTCCTTCCACCTTATTATAACGTTGCCCCAGTTTTGGAATCGATCCGAAATCAATAGGTGTAAGAAATTGGACAATTCAAGTTCGCACCCAGTTCGTTCCTTAGATGGAGTGGTTGGTGTTTTGCTTAGTTCTAGCGATTGGATTTCACTCCAAACTCACCAAATGACTCCTCCCACCTTATTATGACATTGCCCCAGTTTTGGAATCGATCAGAAATCAATAGGTGTAAGAAATTGGACAATTCAAGTTCGCACCCAGTTCGTTCCTTACATGGAGTGGTTGGTGTTTTCAATAGTTCTAGCGATTGGATTTCACTCCAAACTCACCAAATGACTCCTTCCACCTTATTATGATGTTTCCCAAGCTTTGGAATCGATCCGAAATCAATAGGTGTAAGAAATTGGACAATTCAAGTTCGCACCCAGTTCGTTCCTTACATGGAGTGGTTGGTGTTTTCAATAGTTCTAGCGATTGGATTTCACTGCAAGCTCACCATATGACTCCTTCCACGTTATTATGATGTTACCCAAGTTTTGGAATCAATCCGAAATCAATAGGTGTAAGAAATTGGACAATTCAAGTTCGCACCCAGTTCGTTACTTACATGGAGTGGTTGGTGTTTTGCTTAGTTCTAGCTATTGGATTTCACTCCAAACTCACCAAATGACTCCTCCCACCTTATTATGATGTTGCCCAAGTTTTGGAATCGATCCGAAATCAATAGGGGTAAGAAATTGGACAATTCAAGTTCGCACACAGTTCGTTCCTTAAATGGAGTGGTTGGTGTTTTGCTTAGTTCTAGCAATTGGATTTCACTCAAAACTCACCAAATGACTCCTCCCACCTTATTATGATGTTGCCCAAGTTTTGGAATCGATCCGAAATCAATAGGTGTAAGAAATTGGACAATTCCTGTTCGCACACTGTTCGTTCCTCACATGGAGTGGTTGGTGTTTTCAATAGTTCTAGCGATTGTATTTCACTCCAAACTCACCAAAAGACTCCTTCCACCTTATTATGATGTTTCCCAAGCTTTGGAATCTATCCGAAATCAATAGGTGTAAGAAATTGGACAATTCAAGTTCGCACCCAGTTCGTTCCTTACATGGAGTGGTTGGTGTTTTGCTTAGTTCAAGCTATTGGATTTCACTCCAAACTCACCAAATGACTCCTCCCACCTTATTATGATGTTGCCCAAGTTTTGGAATCGATCCGAAATCAATAGGGGTAAGAAATTGGACTATTCAAGTTCGCACCTAGTTCGTTCCTTACATGGAGTGGTTGGTGTTTTCAATTGTTCTAGCGATTGGATTTCACTCCAAACTCACCAAATGACTCCTTCCACCTTATTATGATGTTGCCCAAATTTTGGAATCGATCCGAAATCAATAGGTGTATGAAATTGGACAATTCAAGTTCGCACCCAGTTCGTTCCATACATGGAGTGGTTGGTGTTTTGCTTAGTTCTAGCAATTGGATTTCACTCAAAACTCACCAAATGACTCCTCCCACCTTATTATGATGTTGCCCAAGTTTTGGAATCGATCCGAAATCAGTAGGTGTAAGAAATTGGACAATTCAAGTTCGCACCCAGTTCGTTCCTTACATGGAGTGGTTGGATTTTTCAACAGTTCTAACGATTGGATTTCACTCCAAACTCACCAACTGACTCCTTCCACCTTATTATGATGTTGCCCAAGTTTTGGAATCGATCCGAAATCAATAGGGTTAAGAAATTGGACAATTCAAGTTCACACCCAGTTCATTCCTGACATGGAGTGGTTGGTGTTTTGCTTAGTTCTAGCTATTGGATTTCACTCCAAACTCACCAAATGACTCCTTCCACCTTATTATAACATTGCCCAAGTTTTGGAATCGATCCGAAATCAATAGGTGTAAGAAATTGGACAACTCAAGTTCGCACCCAGTTCGTTCCTTAGATGGAGTGGTTGGTGTTTTGCTTAGTTCTAGCGATTGGATTTCACTCCAAACTCACCAAATGACTCCTTCCACCTTATTATGATGTTTCCCAAGCTTTGGAATCGATCCGAAATCAATAGGTGTAAGAAATTGGACAATTCAAGTTCGCACCCAGTTCGTTCCTTAGATGGAGTGGTTGGTGTTTTGCTTAGTTCTATTGATTGGATTTCACTCCAAACTCACCAAATGACTCCTCCCACCTTATTATGACATTGCCCCAGTTTTGGAATCGATCAGAAATCAATAGGTGTAAGAAATTGGACAATTCAAGTTCGCACCCAGTTCGTTCCTTACATGGAGTGGTTGGTGTTTTCAATAGTTCTAGCGATTGGATTTCACTCCAAACTCACCAAATGACTCCTTCCACCTTATTATGATGTTTCCCAAGCTTTGGAATCGATCCGAAATCAATAGGTGTAAGAAATTGGACAATTCAAGTTCGCACCCAGTTCGTTCCTTACATGGAGTGGTTGGTGTTTTGCTTAGTTCTAGCTATTGGATTTCACTCCAAACTCACCAAATGACTCCTCCCACCTTATTATGATGTTGCCCAAGTTTTGGAATCGATCCGAAATCAATAGGGGTAAGAAATTGGACAATTCAAGTTCACACCCAGTTCGTTCCTTACATGGAGTGGTTGGTGTTTTCAACAGTTCTAGTGATTGGATTTCTCTCCAAACTCACCAAATGACTCCTTCCACCTTATTATAACGTTGGCCAAGTTTTGGAATTGATCCGAAATCAATAGGTGTCAGAAATTGGACAATTCAAGTTCGCACCCAGTTCGTTCCTTACATGGAGTGGTTGGTGTTTTCAATAGTTCTAGCGATTGGATTTCACTGCAAGCTCACCATATGACTCCTTCCACGTTATTATGATGTTACCCAAGTTTTGGAATCAATCCGAAATCAATAGGTGTAAGAAATTGGACAATTCAAGTTCGCACCCAGTTCGTTCCTTACATGTAGTGGTTGGTGTTTTGCTTAGTTCTAGCTATTGGATTTCACTCCAAACTCACCAAATGACTCCTCCCACCTTATTATGATGTTGCCCAAGTTTTGGAATCGATTCGAAATCAATAGGGGTAAGAAATTGGACAATTCAAGTTCGCACACAGTTCGTTCCTTAAATGGAGTGGTTGGTGTTTTGCTTAGTTCTAGCAATTGGATTTCACTCAAAACTCACCAAATGACTCCTCCCACCTTATTATGATGTTGCCCAAGTTTTGGAATCGATCCGAAATCAATAGGTGTAAGAAATTGGACAATTCCTGTTCGCACACTGTTCGTTCCTCACATGGAGTGGTTGGTGTTTTCAATAGTTCTAGCGATTGTATTTCACTCCAAACTCACCAAAAGACTCCTTCAACCTTATTATGATGTTTCCCAAGCTTTGGAATCTATCCGAAATCAATAGGTGTAAGAAATTGGACAATTCAAGTTCGCACCCAGTTCGTTCCTTACATGGAGTGGTTGGTGTTTTGCTTAGTTCTAGCTATTGGATTTCACTCCAAACTCACCAAATGACTCCTCCCACCTTATTATGATGTTGCCCAAGTTTTGGAATCGATCCGAAATCAATAGGGGTAAGAAATTGGACAATTCAAGTTCGCACCTAGTTCGTTCCTTACATGGAGTGGTTGGTGTTTTCAATTGTTCTAGCGATTGGATTTCACTCCAAACTCGCCAAATGACTCCTTCCACCTTATTATGATGTTGCCCAAGTTTTGGAATCGATCCGAAATCAATAGGGGTAAGAAATTGGACAATTCAAGTTCGCACCTAGTTCGTTCCTTACATGGAGTGGTTGGTGTTTTCAATTGTTCTAGCGATTGGATTTCACTCCAAACTCGCCAAATGACTCCTTCCACCTTATTATGATGTTGCCCAAGTTTTGGAATCGATCCGAAATCAATAGGTGTAAGAAATTGGACAATTCAAGTTCGCACCCAGTTCGTTCCTTACATGGAGTGGTAGGATTTTTCAACAGTTCTAACGATTGGATTTCACTCCAAACTCACCAACTGACTCCTTCCACCGTATTATGATGTTGCCCAAGTTTTGGAATCGATCCGAAATCAATAGGGTTAAGAAATTGGACAATTCAAGTTCACACCCAGTTCGTTCCTGACATGGAGTGGTTGGTGTTTTGCTTAGTTCTAGCTATTGGATTTCACTCCAAACTCACCAAATGACTCCTTCCACCTTATTATAACGTTGCCCAAGTTTTGGAATCGATCCGAAATCAATAGGTGTAAGAAATTGGACAATTCAAGTTCGCACCCAGTTCGTTCCTTAGATGGAGTGGTTGGTGTTTTGCTTAGTTCTAGCGATTGGATTTCACTCCAAACTCACCAAATGACTCCTCCCACCTTATTATGACATTGCAACAGTTTTGGAATCGATCAGAAATCAATAGGTGTAAGAAATTGGACAATTCAAGTTCGCACCCAGTTCGTTCCTTACATGGAGTGGTTGGTGTTTTCAATAGTTCTAGCGATTGGATTTCACTCCAAACTCACCAAATGACTCCTTCCACCTTATTATGATGTTTCCCAAGCTTTGGAATCAATCCGAAATCAATAGGGGTAAGAAATTGGACAATTCAAGTTCACACCCAGTTCGTTCCTTACATGAAGTGGTTGGTGTTTTCAATAGTTCTAGTGATTGGATTTCACTCCAAACTCACCAAATGACTCCTTCCACCTTATTATAACGTTGGCCAAGTTTTGGAATCGATCCGAAATCAATAGGTGTCAGAAATTGGACAATTCAAGTTCGCACCCAGTTCGTTCCTTACATGGAGTGGTTGGTGTTTTCAATAGTTCTAGCGATTGGATTTCACTGCAAGCTCACCATATGACTCCTTCCACGTTATTATGATGTTACCCAAGTTTTGGAATCAATCCGAAATCAATAGGTGTAAGAAATTGGACAATTCAAGTTCGCACCCAGTTCGTTCCTTACATGGAGTGGTTGGTGTTTTGCTTAGTTCTAGCAATTGGATTTCACTCCAAACACACCAAATGACTCCTCCCACCTTATTATGATGTTGCCCAAGTTTTGGAATCGATCCGAAATCAATAGGTGTAAGAAATTGGACAATTCAAGTTCGCACCCAGTTCGTTCCTTACATGGGGTGGTTGGTGTTTTCAATAGTTCTAGCAATTGGATTTCACTCCAAACTGACCAAATGACTCCTTCCACCTTATTATGATGTTGCCCAAGTTTGGAATCGATCCGAAATCAATAGGTGTAAGAAATTGGACAATTCAAGTTCGCACCCAGTTCGTTCTTTACATGGAGTGGTTCGTGTTTTGCTTAGTTCTAGCGATTGGATTTCTCTCTAAACTCGCCAAATGACTCCTTCCACCTTATTATGATGTTCCCAAGTTTTGGAATCGATCCGAAATCAATAGGTGTAAGAAATTGGATAATTCAAGTTCGCACCCAAATCGTTCCTTACATGGAGTGGTTGGTGTTTTGCTTAGTTCGAGCAATTGAATTTCACTCCAAACACACCAAATGACTCCTCCCACCTTATTATGATGTTGCCCAAGTTTTGGAATCGATCCGAAATCAATAGGTTTAAGAAATTGGATAATTCAAGTTCGCACCCAGTTCGTTCCTTACATGGAGTGGTTGGTGTTTTGCGTAGTTCTAGCGATTGGATTTCACTCCAAACTCTCCAAATGACTCCTCCCACCTTATTATGATGTTGCCCAAGTTTTGGAATCGATCCGAAATCAATAGGTGTAAGAAATTGGATAATTCAAGTTCGCACCCAGTTCGTTCCTTACATGGAGTGGTTGGTGTTTTGCGTAGTTTCTAGCGATTGGATTTCACTCCAAACTCTCCAAATGACTCCTCCCACCTTATTATGATGTTGCCGAAGTTTTGGAATCGATCCGAAATCAATAGGGGTAAGAAATTGGACAGTTCAAGTTTGCACCCAGTTCGTTCTTTACATGGAGTGGTTGTTGTTTTCAATAGTTCTAGCGATTGGATTTCACTGCAAGCTCACCAAATGACTCCTTCCACGTTGTTATGATGTTGCCCAAGTTTTGGAATCGATCCGAAATCAATAGGGGTAAGAAATTGGACAATTCAAGTTCGGACCCAGTTCGTTCCTTACATGGAGTGGTTGGTGTTTTCAATAGTTCTAGCGATTGGATTTCACTGCAAGCTCACCATATGACTTCTTCCACGTTATTATGATGTTACCCAAGTTTTGGAATCAATCCGAAATCAATAGGTGTAAGAAATTGGACAATTCAAGTTCGCACCCAGTTCGTTCCTTACATGGAGTGGTTGGTGTTTTGCTTAGTTCTAGCAATTGGATTTCACTCCAAACACACCAAATGACTCCTCCCACCTTATTATGATGTTGCCCAAGTTTTGGAATCGATCCGAAATCAATAGGTGTAAGAAATTGGACAATTCAAGTTCGCACCCAGTTCGTTCCTTACATGGGGTGGTTGGTGTTTTCAATAGTTCTAGCAATTGGATTTCACTCCAAACTGACCAAATGACTCCTTCCACCTTATTATGATGTTGCCCAAGTTTTGGAATCGATCCGAAATCAATAGGTGTAAGAAATTGGACAATTCAAGTTCGCACCCAGTTCGTTCTTTACATGGAGTGGTTCGTGTTTTGCTTAGTTCTAGCGATTGGATTTCACTCCAAACTCTCCAAATGACTGCTTCCACCTTATTATGATGTTGCCGAAGTTTTGGATTCGATCCGAAATCAATAGGGGTAAGAAATTGGACAGTTCAAGTTTGCACCCAGTTCGTTCTTTACATGGAGTGGTTGGTGTTTTCAATAGTTCTAGCGATTGGATTTCACTGCAAGTTCACCAAATGACTCCTTCCACGTTGTTATGATGTTGCCCAAGTTTTGGAATCGATCCGAAATCAATAGGTGTAAGAAATTGGACAATTCAAGTTCGCAGCCAGTTCGTTCCTAACATGGGGTGGTTGGTGTTTTCAATAGTTCTAGCTATTGGATTTCACTCCAAACTGACCAAATGACTCCTTCCACCTTATTATGATGTTGCCCAAGTTTTGGAATCGATCCGAAATCAATAGGTGTAAGAAATTGGATAATTCAAGTTCGCACCCAAATCGTTCCTTACATGGAGTGGTTGGTGTTTTGCTTAGTTCGAGCAATTGAATTTCACTCCAAACACACCAAATGACTCCTCCCACCTTATTATGATGTTGCCCAAGTTTTGGAATCGATCCGAAATCAATAGGTTTAAGAAATTGGATAATTCAAGTTCGCACCCAGTTCGTTCCTTACATGGAGTGGTTGGTGTTTTGCGTAGTTCTAGCGATTGGATTTCACTCCAAACTCTCCAAATAACTCCTCCCACCTTATTATGATGTTGCCGAAGTTTTGGAATCGATCCGAAATCAATAGGGGTAAGAAATTGGACAGTTCAAGTTTGCACCCAGTTCGTTCTTTACATGGAGTGGTTGGTGTTTTCAATAGTTCTAGCGATTGGATGTCACTGCAAGCTCACCAAATGACTCCTTCCACGTTGTTATGATGTTGCCCAAGTTTTGGAATCGATCCGAAATCAATAGGTGTAAGAAATTGGACAATTCAAGTTCGCACCCAGTTCGTTCCTTACATGGAGTGGTTGGTGTTTTGCTTAGTTCTAGCAATTGGATTTCACTCCAAACACACCAAATGACTCCTCCCACCTTATTATGATGTTGCCCAAGTTTTGGAATCGATCCGAAATCAATAGGTGTAAGAAATTGGACAATTCAAGTTCGCACCCAGTTCGTTCCTTACATGGGGTGGTTGGTGTTTTCAATAGTTCTAGCAATTGGATTTCACTCCAAACTGACCAAATGACTCCTTCCACCTTATTATGATGTTGCCCAAGTTTTGGAATCGATCCGAAATCAATAGGTGTAAGAAATTGGACAATTCAAGTTCGCACCCAGTTCGTTCTTTACATGGAGTGGTTCGTGTTTTGCTTAGTTCTAGCGATTGGATTTCACTCCAAACTCTCCAAATGACTGCTTCCACCTTATTATGATGTTGCCGAAGTTTTGGATTCGATCCGAAATCAATAGGGGTAAGAAATTGGACAGTTCAAGTTTGCACCCAGTTCGTTCTTTACATGGAGTGGTTGGTGTTTTCAATAGTTCTAGCGATTGGATTTCACTGCAAGCTCACCAAATGACTCCTTCCACGTTGTTATGATGTTGCCCAAGTTTTGGAATCGATCCGAAATCAATAGGTGTAAGAAATTGGACAATTCAAGTTCGCAGCCAGTTCGTTCCTAACATGGGGTGGTTGGTGTTTTCAATAGTTCTAGCTATTGGATTTCACTCCAAACTGACCAAATGACTCCTTCCACCTTATTATGATGTTGCCCAAGTTTTGGAATCGATCCGAAATCAATAGGTGTAAGAAATTGGATAATTCAAGTTCGCACCCAAATCGTTCCTTACATGGAGTGGTTGGTGTTTTGCTTAGTTCGAGCAATTGAATTTCACTCCAAACACACCAAATGACTCCTCCCACCTTATTATGATGTTGCCCAAGTTTTGGAATCGATCCGAAATCAATAGGTTTAAGAAATTGGATAATTCAAGTTCGCACCCAGTTCGTTCCTTACATGGAGTGGTTGGTGTTTTGCGTAGTTCTAGCGATTGGATTTCACTCCAAACTCTCCAAATGACTCCTCCCACCTTATTATGATGTTGCCGAAGTTTTGGAATCGATCCGAAATCAATAGGGGTAAGAAATTGGACAGTTCAAGTTTGCACCCAGTTCGTTCTTTACATGGAGTGGTTGGTGTTTTCAATAGTTCTAGCGATTGGATGTCACTGCAAGCTCATCAAATGACTCCTTCCACGTTGTTATGATGTTGCCCAAGTTTGGAATCGATCCGAAATCAATAGGTGTAAGAAATTGGACAATTCAAGTTCGCACCCAGTTCGTTCCTTACATGGAGTGGTTGGTGTTTTGCTTAGTTCTAGCAATTGGATTTCACTCCAAACACACCAAATGACTCCTCCCACCTTATTATGATGTTGCCCAAGTTTTGGAATCGATCCGAAATCAATAGGTGTAAGAAATTGGACAATTCAAGTTCGCACCCAGTTCGTTCCTTACATGGGGTGGTTGGTGTTTTCAATAGTTCTAGCAATTGGATTTCACTCCAAACTGACCAAATGACTCCTTCCACCTTATTATGATGTTGCCCAAGTTTTGGAATCGATCCGAAATCAATAGGTGTAAGAAATTGGACAATTCAAGTTCGCACCCAGTTCGTTCTTTACATGGAGTGGTTCGTGTTTTGCTTAGTTCTAGCGATTGGATTTCACTCCAAACTCTCCAAATGACTGCTTCCACCTTATTATGATGTTGCCGAAGTTTTGGATTCGATCCGAAATCAATAGGGGTAAGAAATTGGACAGTTCAAGTTTGCACCCAGTTCGTTCTTTACATGGAGTGGTTGGTGTTTTCAATAGTTCTAGCGATTGGATTTCACTGCAAGCTCACCAAATGGCTCCTTCCACGTTGTTATGATGTTGCCCAAGTTTTGGAATCGATCCGAAATCAATAGGGGTAAGAAATTGGACAATTCAAGTTCGCACCCAGTTCGTTCCTTACATGGAGTGGTTGGTGTTTTCAATAGTTCTAGCGATTGGATTTCACTGCAAGCTCACCATATGACTCCTTCCACGTTATTATGATGTTACCCAAGTTTTGGAATCAATCCGAAATCAATAGGTGTAAGAAATTGGACAATTCAAGTTCGCACCCAGTTCGTTCCTTACATGGAGTGGTTGGTGTTTTGCTTAGTTCTAGCAATTGGATTTCACTCCAAACACACCAAATGACTCCTCCCACCTTATTATGATGTTGCCCAAGTTTTGGAATCGATCCGAAATCAATAGGTGTAAGAAATTGGACAATTCAAGTTTGCACCCAGTTCGTTCCTTACATGGGGTGGTTGGTGTTTTCAATAGTTCTAGCAATTGGATTTCACTCCAAACTTACCAAATGACTCCTTCCACCTTATTATGATGTTGCCCAAGTTTTGGAATCGATCCGAAATCAATAGGTGTAAGAAATTGGACAATTCAAGTTCGCACCCAGTTCGTTCTTTACATGGAGTGGTTCGTGTTTTGCTTAGTTCTAGCGATTGGATTTCACTGCAAGCTCACCATATGACTCCTTCCACGTTATTATGATGTTACCCAAGTTTTGGAATCAATCCGAAATCAATAGGTGTAAGAAATTGGACAATTCAAGTTCGCACCCAGTTCGTTCCTTACATGGAGTGGTTGGTGTTTTGCTTAGTTCTAGCAATTGGATTTCACTCCAAACACACCAAATGACTCCTCCCACCTTATTATGATGTTGCCCAAGTTTTGGAATCTATCCGAAATCAATAGGGGTAAGAAATTGGACAATTCAAGTTCGCACCCTGTTCGTTCTTTACATGGAGTGGTTGGTGTTTTCAATAGTTCTAGCGATTGGATTTCACTCCAAACTCACCAAATGACTCCTTCCACATTATTATGATGTTGCCCAAGATTTGGAGTCGATCCGAAATCAATAGGTGTAAGAAATTGGACAATTCAAGTTCGCACCCAGTTTTTTCCTTACATGGAGTGGTTGGTGTTTTGCTTAGTTCTAGAGATTGGATTTCACTCCAAACTAACCAAATGACTCCTCCCACCATATTATGATGTTGCCCAAGTTTTAGAATCTATACGAAATCAATAGGTGTAAGAAATTGGACAATTCAAGTTCTCACCCAGTTCGTTCCTTAGATGGAGTGGTTGGTGTTTTGCTTAGTTCTAGAGATTGGATTTCACTCCAAACTAACCAATGACTCCTCCCACCTTATTATGATGTTGCCCAAGTTTTGGAATCGATCCGAAATCAATAGGTGTAAGAAATTGGACAATTCAAGTTCGCACCCAGTTCGTTCCTTACATGGAGTGGTTGGTGTTTTCAATAGTTCTAGCAATTGGATTTCACTCCAAACTTACCAAATGACTCCTCCCACCTTATTATGATGTTGCTCAAGTTTGGAATCGATCCGAAATCAATAGGTGTAAGAAATTGGATAATTCAAGTTTACACCCAGTTCGTTCCTTACATGGAGTGGTTGGTGTTTTCAATAGTTCTAGCGATTGGATTTCACTGCAAGATCACCATATGACTCCTTCCACGTTATTATGATGTTACCCAAGTTTTGGAATCAATCCGAAATCAATAGGTGTAAGAAATTGGACAATACAAGTATGCACCCAGTTCGTTCTTTACATGGAGTGGTTGGTGTTTTGCTTAGTTCTAACGATTGGATTTCACTCCAAACTCGCCAAATGACTCCTCCCACCTTATTATGATGTTGCCCAAGTTTTGGAATCGATCCGAAATCAATAGGGGTAAGAAATTGGACAATTCAAGTTCGCACTCAGTTCGTTCCTTACATGGAGTGGTTGGTGTTTTCAATAGTTCTAGCAATAGGATTTCACTCCAAACTGACCAAATGACTCCTTCCACCTTATTATGATGTTGCCCAAGTTTTGGAATCGATCCGAAATCAATAGGTGTAAGAAATTGGACAATACAAGTTCGCACCCAGTTCGTTCTTTACATGGAGTGGTTGGTGTTTTGCTTAGTTCTAACGATTGGATTTCACTCCAAACTCGCCAAATGACTCCTTCCACCTTATTATGATGTTACCCAAGTTTTGGAATCGATCCGAAGTCAATAGGTGTAAGAAATTGGACAATTCAAGTTCGCACCCAATTCGTTCCTTACATGGAGTGGATGGTGTTTTGCTTAGTTCTAGCAATTGGATTTCACTCCAAACTCACCAAATGACTCCTCCCACCTTATTATGATGTTGCCCAAGTTTTGGATTCGATCCGACATGAATAGGTGTAAGAAATTGGACAATTCAAGTTCGCACCCAGTTCGTTCCTTAGATGGAGTGGTTGGTGCTTTGCTTAGTTCTAGCAATTGGATTTCACTCAAAACTAACCAAATGATTCCTCGCACCTTATTATGTTGTTGCCCAAGTTTTGGAATCGATCCGAAACAATAGGTGTAAGAAATTGGAAAATTCAAGTTCGCACCCAGTTCGTTCCTTACATGGAGTGGTTGGTGTTTTGCTTAGTTCTAGCGATTGGATTTCACTCAAAACTCACCAAATGACTCCTCCCACCTTATTATGATGTTGCCCAAGTTTTGGAATCGATCCTAAATCAATAGGTGTAAGAAATTGGACAATTCAAGTTCGCACACAGTTCGTTTCTTAGATGGAGTGGTTGGTGTTTTGCTTAGTTCTAGCGATTGGATTTCACTCAAAACTCACCAAATGACTCCTCCCACCTTATTATGATGTTGCCCAAGTTTTGGAATCGATCCGAAATCAATAGGTGTAAGAAATTGGACAATTCAAGTTCGCACACAGTTCGTTTCTTAGATGGAGTGGTTGGTGTTTTGCTTAGTTCTAGCGATTGGATTTCACTCAAACTCACCAAATGACTCCTCCCACCTTATTATGATGTTGCCCAAGTTTTGGAATCGATCCTAAATCAATAGGTGTAAGAAATTGGACAATTCAAGTTCGCACCCTGTTTGTTCCTTACATGGAGTGGTTGGTGTTTGCAATAGTTCTAGCGATTGGATTTCACTCCAAACTCACCAAATGACTCCTTCCACCTTATTATGATGTTGCCCAAGTTTTGGAATCGATCCGAAATCAATAGGTGTAAGAAATTGGACAATTCAAGTTCGCACCCAGTTCGTTCCTTACAGGGAGTGGTTGGTGTTTAGCTTAGTTCTAGCAATTGGTTTTCACTCCAAACACACCAAATGACTCCTCCCACCTTATTATGATGTTGCCCATGTTTTGGAATTGATCCGAAATCAATAGGGGTAAGAAATTGGACAATTCAAGTTCGCACCCAGTTCGTTCCTTACATGGAGTCGTTGGTGTTTTGCTTAGTTCTAGCTTTTGGATTTCACTCCAAACACACCAAATGACTCCTCCCACCTTATTATAATGTTGCCCAAGTTTTGAATCGATCCGAAATCAATAGGTGTAAGAAATTGGACAATTCAAGTTCGTACCCAGTTCGTTCCTTAGATGGAGTGGTTGGTATTTTGCTTAGTTCTAGCGATTGGATTTCACTGAAAACTCACCAAATGACTCCTCCCACCTTATTATGATGTTGCCCAAGTTTTGGAATCGATCCGAAATTCATAGGGGTAAGAAATTGGACAATTCAAGTTCGCACCCAGTTCGTTCCTTACATGGAGTTGTTGGTGTTTTCAATAGTTCTAGCGATTGGATTTCACTCCAAACTCACCAAATGACTCCTTCCACCTTATTATGATGTTGCCCTAGTTTTGGAAACGATACGAAATCAAAAGGTGTAAGAAATTGGACAATTCAAGTTCGCACCCAGTTCGTTCCTTACATGGAGTGGTTGGTGTTTTCAATAGTTTCTAGCGATTGGATTTCACTGCAAGCTCACCAAATGACTCCTTCACGTTGTTATGATGTTGCCCAAGTTTTGGAATCGATCCGAAATCAATAGGGGTAAGAAATTGGACAATTCAAGTTCGCACCCAGTTCGTTCCTTACGTGGAGTGGCTGGTGTTTTCAATAGTTTCTAGCGATTGGATTACACTCCAAACTCACCAAATGACACCTTCCACCTTATTATGATGTTGCCCAAGTTTTGGAATCGATCCGAAATCAATACTGGTAAGAATTTGGACAATTCAAGTTCGCACCCAGTTTGTTCCTTACATGGAGTGGTTGGTGTTTTCAATAGTTCTAGCGATTGGATTTCACTGCAAGCTCACCATATGACTCCTTCCACGTTATTATGATGTTACCCAAGTTTTGGAATCAATCCGAAATCAATAGGTGTAAGAAATTGGACAATTCAAGTTCGCACCCAGTTCGTTCCTTACATGGAGTGGTTGGTGTTTTGCTTAGTTCTAGGGATTGGATATCACTCCAAACTCACCAAATGACTCCTCCCACCTTATTATGTTGTTGCCCAAGTTTTGGAATCGATCCGAAACAATAGGTGTAAGAAATTGGAAAATTCAAGTTCGAACCCAGTTCGTTCCTTACATGGAGTGGTTGGTGTTTTGCTTAGTTCTAGCGATTGGATTTCACTCCAAACTAACCAAATGACTCCTCCCACCTTATTATGATGTTGCCCAAGTTTTGGAATCGATCCGAAATCAATACTGGTAAGAATTTGGACAATTCAAGTTCGCACCCAGTTGTTCCTTACATGGAGTGGTTGGTGTTTTCAATAGTTCTAGCGATTGGATTTCACTGCAAGCTCACCATATGACTCCTTCCACGTTATTATGATGTTACCCAAGTTTTGGAATCAATCCGAAATCAATAGGTGTAAGAAATTGGACAATTCAAGTTCGCACCCAGTTCGTTCCTTACGTGGAGTGGTTGGTGTTTTCAATAGTTCTAGCTATTGGATTTCACTCCAAACTAACCAAATGACTCCCCCACCTTATTATGATGTTGCCCAAGTTTTAGAATCGATCCGAATCAATAGGTGTAAGAAATTGGACAATTGAAGTTCCCACCCAGTTCGTTCCTTACATGGAGTGGTTGGTGTTTTGCTTAGTTCTAGCGATTGGATTTCCATCTAAACTCACCAAATGACTCCTCCACCTTATTATGATGTTGCCCAAGTTTTGGAATCGATCCGAAATCAATAGGGGTAAGAAATTGGACAATTCAAGTTCGCACCCAGTTCGTTCCTTACGTGGAGTGGCTGGTGTTTTCAATAGTTCTAGCGATTGGATTACACTCCAAACTCACCAAATGACACCTTCCACCTTATTATGATGTTGCCCAAGTTTTGGAATCGATCCGAAATCAATAGGGGTAAGAAATTGGACAATTCAAGTTCGCACCATGTTCGTTCTTTACATGGAGTGGTTGGTGTTTTCAATAGTTCTAGCGATTGGATTTCAATCCAAACTCACCAAATGACTCCATCCACCTTATTATGATGTTGCCCAAGTTTTGGAATCGATCCGAAATCAATAGGTGTAAGAAATTGGACAATTCAAGTTCGCACCCAGTTCGTTCCTTACATGGAGTGGTTGGTGTTTTGCTTAGTTCTAGCTATTGGATTCCACTCAAAACTCACCAAATGACTCCATCCACCTTATTATGATGTTGCCCAAGTTTTGGAATCGATCCGAAATCAACAGGTGTAAGAAATTGGACAATTCAAGTTCGCACCCAGTTCATTCCTTACATGGAGTGGTTGGTGTTTTGCTTACTTCTAGCTATTGGATTTCACTCCAAACTCTCCAAATGACTCCATCCACCTTATTATGATGTGCCCAAGTTTTGGAATCGGTCCGAAATCAATAGGTGTAAGAAATTGGACAATTCAAGTTCGCACCCAGTTCGTTCCTTACATGGAGTGGTTGGTGTTTTGCTTAGTTCTAGGGATTGGATTTCACTCCAAACTCACCAAATGACTCCTCCCACGTTATTATGTTGTTGCCCAAGTTTTGGAATCGATCCGAAATCAATAGGGGTAAGAAATTGGACAATTCAAGTTCGCACATAGTTCGTTCATTACCTGGAGTGGTTGGTATTTTCAATAGTTCTAGCAATTGGAATTCACTCCAAACTCACCAAATGACTCCTTCCACCTTATTATGATGTTGCCCAAGTTTTGGAATCGATCCGAAATCAACAGGTGTAAGAAATTGGACAATTCAAGTTCGCACCCAGTTCATTCCTTACATGGAGTGGTTGGTGTTTTGCTTACTTCTAGCTATTGGATTTCACTCCAAACTCACCAAATGACTCCTTCCACCTTATTATGATGTTTTCCAAGTTTTAGAATCGATCCGAAATCAATAGGTGTAAGAAATTGGACAATTCACGTTCGCACCCTATTCGTTCCTCACATGGAGTGGTTGGTCTTTTCAATAGTTCTAGCGATTGGATTTCACTCCAATTTCACCAAATGACTCCTACCACCTTATTATGATGTTGCCCAAGTTTTGGAATCGATCCGAAATCAATAGGGGTAAGAAATTGGACAATTCAAGTTCGCACCCAGTTTGTTCCTTACATGGAGTGGTTGGTGTTTTCAATAGTTCTAGCGATTGGATTTCACTCCAAACTCACCAAATGACTCCTTCCCCCTTATTATGATGTTGCCCAAGTTTTGGAATCGGTCCGAAATCAATAGGTGTAAGAAATTGGACAATTCAAGTTCGCACCCAGTTCGTTCCTTACATGGAGTGGTTGGTGTTTTGCTTAGTTCTAGAGATTGGATTTCACTCCAAACTCTCCAAATGACTCCTTCCACCTTATTACGATGTTGCCCAAGTTTTGGAATCGATCCGAAATCAATAGGGGTAAGAAATTGGACAATTCAAGTTCGCACCCAGTTCGTTCCTTACATGGCGTGGTTGGTGTTTTCAATAGTTCTAGCAATTGGATTTCACTCCAAACTCACCAATGACTCCTTCCACATTATTATGATGTTGCCCAAGTTTTGAAGTCGATCCGAACCAATAGGTGTAAGAAATTGGACAATTCAATTTCGCACCCAGTTCGTTCCTTACATGGAGTGGTTGGTGCTTTGCTTAGTTCTAGAGATTGGATTTCACTCCAAACTAACCAAATGACTCCTCCCACCTTATGATGATGTTGCCCAAGTTTTGGAATCAATCCGAAATCAATAGGTGTAAGAAATTGGACAATTCAAGTTCGCACCCATTCGTTCCTTACATGGAGTGGTTGGTGTTTTGCTTAGTTCTAGAGATTGGATTTCACCCCAAACTAACCAAATGACTCCTCCCACCTTATGATGATGTTGCCCAAGTTTTGGAATCAATCCGAAATCAATAGGTGTAAGAAATTGGACAATTCAAGTACGCACCCAGTTCGTTCCTTACATGGAGTGGTTGGTGTTTTGCTTAGTTCTAGCGATTGGATTTCACTCCAAACTCTCCAAATGACTCCTTCCACCTTATTACGATGTTGCCCAAGTTTTGGAATCGATCCAAAATCAATAGGGGTAAGAAATTGGACAATTCAAGTTCGCACCCAGTTCGTTCCTTACATTGGAGTGGTTGGTGTTTTCAATAGTTCTAGCAATTGGATTTCACTCCAAACTCACCAAATGACTCCTCCACATTATTATGATGTTGCCCAAGTTTTGAAGTCGATCCGAAATCAATAGGTGTAAGAAATTGGACAATTCAATTTCGCACCCAGTTCGTTCTTACATGGAGTGGTTGGGGTTTTGCTTAGTTCTAGCTATTGGATTTCACTCCAAACTCACCAAATGACTCCTCCCACCTTATTATGATGTTGCCCAAGTTTTGGAATCGATCCGAAATCAATAGGTGTAAGAAATTGGACAATTCAAGTTCGCACCCAGTTCGTTCCTTACATGGAGTGGTTGGTGTTTTGCTTAGTTCTAGCGATTGGATTTCACTCAAAACTATCCAAATGATCCTCCCACCTTATTATGTTGTTGCCCAAGTTTTGGAATCGATCCGAAACAATAGGTGTAAGAAATTGGAAAATTGAAGTTCGCACCCAATTTGTTCCTTACATGGAGTGGTTGGTGTTTTGCTTTGTTCTAGCTATTCGATTTCACTCCAACTCACCAAATGACTCCTTCCACCTTATTATGATGTTTCCCAAGTTTTGGAATCGATCCGAAATCAATAGGTGTAAGAAATTGGATAATTCAAGTTCGTACCCAGTTCGTTCCTGACATGGAGTGGTTGGTGTTTTGCTTAGTTCTAGCAATTGGATTTCACTCCAAACTCACCAAATGACTCCTCCCACCTTATTATGTTGTTGCCCAAGTTTTGGAATCGATCCGAAACAATAGGTGTAAGAAATTGGAAAATTCAAGTTCGAACCCAGTTCGTTCCTTACATGGAGTGGTTGGTGTTTTGCTTAGTTCTAGCGATTGGATTTCACTCCAAACTAACCAAATGACTCCTCCACCTTATTATGATGTTGCCCAAGTTTTGGAATCGATCCGAAATCAATACTGGTAAGAATTTGGACAATTCAAGTTCGCACCCAGTTTGTTCCTTACATGGAGTGGTTGGTGTTTTCAATAGTTCTAGCGATTGGATTTCACTGCAAGCTCACCATATGACTCCTTCCACGTTATTATGATGTTACCCAAGTTTTGGAATCAATCCGAAATCAATAGGTGTAAGAAATTGGACAATTCAAGTTCGCACCCAGTTCGTTCCTTACAGGAGTGGTTGGTGTTTTGCTTAGTTCTAGGATTGGATTTCACTCCAAACTCACCAAATGACTCCTCCCACGTTATTATGTTGTTGCCCAAGTTTTGGAATCGATCCGAACAATAGGTGTAAGAAATTGGATAATTCAAGTTCGAACCCAGTTCGTTCCTTACATGGAGTGGTTGTGTTTTGCTTAGTTCTAGCGATTGGATTTCACCCCAAACTAACCAAATGACTCCTCCCACCTTATTATGATGTTGCCCAAGTTTTGGAATCAATCCGAAATCAATAGGTGTAAGAAATTGGATCAATTCAAGTTCGCACCCAGTTCGTTCCTTACATGGAGTGGTTGGTGTTTTTCTTAGTTCTAGCTATTGGATTTCACTCCAAACTCTCCAAATGACTCCTCCCACCTTATTATGATGTTGCCCAAGTTTTGGAATCGATCCAAAATCAATAGGTGTAAGAAATTGGATAATTCAAGTCGCACCCAGTTCGTTCCTTACATGGAGTGGTTGGTGTTTTGCTTAGTTCTAGCGATTGGATTTCACTCCAAACTCACCAAATGACTCCTCCCACCTTATTATGATGTTGCCCAAGTTTTGGAATCGATCCGAAATCAATAGGGGTAAGAAATGGACAATTCAAGTTCGCACCCAGTTCGTTCCTTACATGGAGTGGTTGGTGTTTTGCTTAGTTCTAGGGATTGGATATCACTCCAAACTCACCAAATGACTCCTCCACCTTATTTTGTTGTTGCCCAAGTTTTGGAATCGATCCGAAACAATAGGTGTAAGATATTGGAAAATTCAAGTTCGAACCCAGTTCGTTCCTTACATGGAGTGGTTGGTGTTTTGCTTAGTTCTAGCGATTGGATTTCACTCCAAACTAACCAAATGACTCCTCCCACCTTATTATGATGTTGCCCAAGTTTTGGAATCGATCCGAAATCAATAGGTGTAAGAAATTGGACAATTCAAGTTCGCACCCAGTTCGTTCCTTACATGGAGTGGTTGGTGTTTTGCTTAGTTCTAGAGATTGGATTTCACCCTAACTAACCAAATGACTCCTCCCACCTTATGATGATGTTGCCCAAGTTTTGGAATCAATCCGAAATCAATAGCTGTAAGAAATTGGACAATTCAAGTTCGCACCCAGTTCGTTCCTTACATGGAGTGGTTGGTGTTTTGCTTAGTTCTAGCGATTGGATTTCACTCAAAACTATCCAAATGATTCCTCCCACCTTATTATGTTGTTGCCCAAGTTTTGGAATCGATCCGAAACAATAGGTGTAAGAAATTGGAAATTGAAGTTCGCACCCAATTTGTTCCTTACATGGAGTGGTTGGTGTTTTGCTTTGTTTCTAGCTATTCGATTTCACTGAAAACTCACCAAATGACTCCTCCCACCTTATTATGATGTTGCCCAAGTTTTGGAATCGATCCGAATCAATAGGTGTAAGAAATTGGACAATTCATGTTCGCACCCTGTTTGTTCCTCACACGGAGTGGTTGGTTGTTTTCAATAGTTCTAGCGATTGGATTTCACTCCAAACTCACCAAATGACTCCTTCCACCTTATTATGATGTTTCCCAAGTTTTGGAATCGATCCGAAATCAATAGGTGTAAGAAATTGGATAATTCTAGTTCGTACCCAGTTCGTTCCTGACATGGAGTGGTTGTTGTTTTGCTTAGTTCTAGCAATTGGATTTCACTCCAAACTCACCAATGACTCTCCCACCTTATTATGATGTTGCCCAAGTTTTGGAATCGATCCGAAATCAATAGGGGTAAGAAATTGGACAATTCAAGTTCGCAACCAGTTCGTTCCTTACATGGAGTGGTTGGTGTTTCCAATAGTTCTAGCAATTGGATTTCACTCCAAACTCCCAAATGACTCCTTCCACCTTATTACGATGTTGCCCAAGTTTTGGAATCGATCCGAAATCAATAGGTGTAAGAAATTGGATAATTCAAGTTCGAACCCAGTTCGTTCCTTACATGGAGTGGTTGGTGTTTTGCTTAGTTCTAGCGATTGGATTTCACTCCAAACTCTCCAAATGACTCCTCCCACCTTATTATGATGTTGCCCAAGTTTTGGAATCGATCCGAAATCAATAGGGGTAAGAAATTGGACAATTCAAGTTCGCACCCAGTTCGTTCCTTACATGGAGTGGTTGGTGTTTTGCTTAGTTCTAGGGGTTGGATATCACTCCAAACTCACCAAATGACTCCTCCCACCTTATTTTGTTGTTGCCCAAGTTTTGGAATCGATCCGAAACAATAGGTGTAAGATATTGGAAAATTCAAGTTCGAACCCAGTTCGTTCCTTACATGGAGTGGTTGGTGTTTTGCTTAGTTCTAGCGATTGGATTTCACTCAAACTAACCAAATGACTCCTCCCACCTTATTATGATGTTGCCCAAGTTTTGGAATCGATCCGAAATCAATAGGTGTAAGAAATTGGATAATTCAAGTTCGCACCCAGTTCGTTCCTTACATGGTGTGGTTGGGGTTTTGCTTAGTTCTAGCGATTGGATTTCATTCCAAACTCTCCAAATGACTCCTCCCACCTTATTATGATGTTGCCCAAGTTTGGAATCGATCCGAATCAATAGGGGTAAGAAATTGGACAATTCAAGTTCGCACCCAGTTCGTTCCTTACATGGAGTGGTTGGTATTTTCAATAGTTCTAGCAATTGGAATTCACTCCAAACTCACCAAATGACTCCTTCCACCTTATTATGATGTTGACGAAGTTTTGGAATCGATCCGAAATCAATAGGTGTAAGAAATTAGACAATTCAAGTTCGCACCCAGTTCGTTCCTTACATGGAGTGGTTGGTGTTTTGTTTAGTTCTAGCGATTGGATTTCACTCCAAACTAACCAAATGACTCCTCCCACCTTATTATGATGTTGCCCAAGTTTTGGAATAGATCCGAAATCAATAGGGGTAAGAAATTGGACAATTCATGTTCGCACCCTGTTCGTTCCTCACATGGAGTGGTTGGTGTTTTCAATAGTTCTAGCGATTGGATTTCACTCCAAACTCACCAAATGACTCTTTCCACGTTATTATGATGTTACCCAAGTTTTGGAATCAATCCGAAATCAATAGGTGTAAGAAATTGGACAATTCAAGTTCGCACCCAGTTCGTTCCTTACATGGAGTGGTTGGTGTTTTGCTTAGTTCTAGCGATTGGATTTCACTCCAAACTAACCAAATGACTCCTCCCACCTTATTATGATGTTGCCTAAGTTTTGGAATCGATCCGAAATCAATAGGTGTAAGAAATTGGACAATTCAAGTTCGTACCCAGTTCGTTCCGTACATGGAGTGGTTGGTGTTTTGCTTAGTTCTAGCGATTGGATTTCACCCAAAACTAACCAATTGACTCCTCCCACCTTATTATGATGTTGCCCAAGTTTTGGAATCGATCCGAAATCAATAGGTGTAAGAATTGGACAATTCAAGTTCGCACCCAGTTCGTTCCTTACATGCAGTGGTTGGTGTTTTCAATAGTTCTAGCGATTGGATTTCACTGCAAACTCACCAAATGACTCCTTCCACGTTATTATGATGTTACCCAAGTTTTGGAATCAATCCGAAATCAATAGGTGTAAGAAATTGGACAATTCAAGTTCGTACCCTGTTCGTTCCTTACATGGAGTGGTTGGTGTTTTGCTTAGTTCTAGCGATTGGATTTCACTCAAAACTCACCAAATGACTCCTCCACCTTATTATGATGTTGCCCAAGTTTTGGAATCGATCCGAAATCAGTAGGTGTAAGAAATTGACAATTCAAGTTCGCACCCAGTTCGTTCATTACATGGAGTGGTTGGTGTTTTGCTTAGTTCTAGCGATTGGATTTCACTCCAAACTAACCAAATGACTCCTCCCACCTTATTATGATGTTGCCCAAGTTTTGGAATCGATCCGAAATCAATAGGTGTAAGAAATTGGACAATTCAAGTTCGCACCCTGTTCGTTCCTTACATGGAGTGGTTGGTGTTTTGCTTAGTTCTAGCTATTGGATTTCACTCCAAACTAACCGAATGACTCCTCCCACCTTATTATGATGTTGCCCAAGTTTTGGAATCCATCCGAAATCAAAAGGTGTATGAAATTGGACATTTCAAGTTCGCACCCAGTTCGTTCCTTACATGGAGTGGTTGGTGTTTTGCTTAGTTCTAGCGATTGGATTTCACTCAAAACTCACCAAATGACTCCTCCCACCTTATTATGATGTTGCCCAAGTTTTGGAATCGATCTGAAATCAATAGGTGTAAGAAATTGGACAATTCAAGTTCGCACCCAGTTCGTTCATTACATGGAGTGGTTGGTGTTTTGCTTAGTTCTAGCGATTGGATTTCACTCCAAACTAACCAAATGACTCCTCCCACCTTATTATGATGTTGCCCAAGTTTGGAATCGATCCGAAATCAATAGGTGTAAGAAATTGGGCAATTCAAGTCGTACCCAGTTCGTCCCTTACATGGAGTGGTTGGTGTTTTGCTTAGTTCTAGCGATTGGATTTCACTCAAAACTAACCAAATGACTCCTCCCACCTTATTATGATGTTGCTCAAGTTTTGGAATCAATCCGAAATCAATAGGGTAAGAAATTGGACAATTCAAGTTCGCACCCAGTTCGTTCCGTACATTGAGTGGTTGGTGTTTTCAATAGTTCTAGCGATTGGATTTCACTCCAAACTCCCCAAATGTGTCCACCCACCTTATTATGATGTTGCCCAAGTTTTGGAATCGATCCGAAATCAATTCGGGGTAAGAATTGGACAATTCATGTTCGCACCCTGTTCGTTCCTCACATGGAGTGGTTGGTGTTTTCAATAGTTCTAGCGATTGGATTTTACTCCAAACTCACCAAATGACTCCTCCCACCTTATTGTGATGTTGCCCAAGTTTTGGAATCGATCCGAAATCAATAGGTGGAAGAAATTGGACAATTCAAGTTCGTACCCAGTTCGTTCCGTACATGGAGTGGTGGTGTTTTGCTTAGTTCTAGCGATTGGATTTCACCCAAAACTAACCAATTGACTCCCCCCACCTTATTATGATGTTGCCCAAGTTTTGGAATCGATCCGAAATCAATAGGGGTAAGAAATTGGACAATTCAAGTTCGCACCCAGTTCGTTCCTTACATGGAGTGGTTGGTGTTTTCAATAATTTTAGCGATTGGATTTCACTCCAAACTCACCAAATGACTCCTCCCACCTTATTATGACGTGCCCAAGTTTGGAATCGATCCGAAATCAATAGGTGTAAGAAATTGGACAATTCAAGTTCGCACCCAGTTCGTTCCTTACGTGGAGTGGTTGGTGTTTTCCATAGTTCTAGCTATTCGATTTCACTCAAAACTCACCAAATGACTCCTCCCACCTTATTGTGATGTTGCCCAAGTTTGGAATCGATCCGAAATCAATAGGTGTAAGAAATTGGACAATTCATGTTCGCACCCTGTTCGTTCCTTACATGGAGTGGTTGGTGTTTTGAATAGTTCTAGCGATTGGATTTCACTCCAAACTCACCTAATGACTACTTCCACCTTATTATGTTGTTGCCCAAGTTTTGGAATCGATCCGAAATCAATAGGTGTAAGAAATTGGACAATTCAAGTTCGCACCCAGTTCGTTCCTTACGTGGAGTGGTTGGTGTTTTCCATAGTTCTAGCTATTGGCTTTCACTCAAAACTAACCAAATGACTCATCCCACCATATTATGATGTTGCCCAAGTTTGGAATCGATCCGAAATTAATAGGTGTAAGAAATTGAACAATTCAAGTTCGCAACCCAGTTCGTTCCTTACAAGGAGTGGTTGGTGTTTTTTCTTAGTTCTAGCTATTGGATTTCACTCCAAAGTAACCAAATGACTCCTCCCACCTTATTATGATGTTGCCCAAGTTTGGAATCGATCCGAATCAACGGGGGTAAGAAATTGGACAATTCAAGTACACACCCATTTCGTTCCTTACATTGAGTGGTTGGTGTTTTCAACAGTTCTAGCGATTGGATTTCATTCCAAACTCACCAAATGACTCCTCCCACCTTATTATGATGTTGCCCAAGTTTTGGAATCGATCCGAAATCAATAGGGGTAAGATATTGGACCAATTCAAGTTTGCACCCAGTTCGTTCCTTAGATGGAGTGGTTGGTGTTTTGCTTAGTTCTAGCAATTGGATTTCACTCAAAACTCACCAAATGACTCCTCCCACCTTATTATCATGTTGCCCAAGTTTTGGAATCGATCCGAAATCAATAGGTGTAAGAAATTGGACAATTCATGTTCGCACCCTGTTCGTTCCTCACATGGAGTGGTTGGTGTTTTCAGTAGTTCTAGCGATTGGATTACACTCCAAACTCACCAAATGACTCCTTCCACCTTATTATGATGTTTCCCAAGTTTTGGAATCAATCCGAAATCAATAGGGGTAAGAAAACGGACAATTGAAGTTCGCACCCAGTTCGTTCCTTACATGGAGTGGTTGGTGTTTTCAATAGTTCTAGCGATTGGATTTCACTCCAAACTCACCAAATGACCCCTTCCACCTTATTATGATGTTGCCTAAGTTTTGGAATCGATGCGAAATCAATAGGGGTAAGAAATTTACAATTCAAGTTCGCACCCAGTTCGTTCCTTAGATGGAGTGGTTGGTGTTTTGCTTTTTTCTAGCGATTGGATTTCACTCAAAACTCACCAAATGACTACTCCCAACTTATTATGATGTTGCCCAAGTTTTGGAATCGATCCGAAATCAATAGGTGTAAGAAATTGGACAATTCATGTTCGCCACCCTGTCCGTTCCTCACATGGAGTGGTTGGTGTTTTCAATAGTTCTAGCGATTGGATTTCACTCCAAACTCACCAAATGGCTCCTTCCACCTTATTATGATGTTTCCCAACTTTTGGAATCGATCCGAAATCAATAGGTGTAAGAAATTGGACAATTCAAGTTCGCACCCAGTTCGTTCCTTACATGGAGTGGTTGGTGTTTTGCTTAGTTCTAGCGATTGGATTTCACTCCAAACTAACCAAATGACTCCTCCCACCTTATTATGACGTTGCCCAAGTTTTGGAATCGATCCGAAATCAATAGGTGTAAGAAATTGGACAATTCAAGTTCGCACCCAGTTCGTTCCTTACATGGAGTGGTTGGTGTTTTGGTTAGTTCTAGTGATTGGATTTCACTCCAAACTCACCAAATGACTCCTCCCACCGTATTATGATGTTGCCCAAGTTTTGGAATCGATCCGAAATCAATAGGTGTAAGAAATTGGACAATTCAAGTTCGCACCCAGTTCGTTCCTTACATGGAGTGGTTGGTGTTTTGCTTAGTTCTAGCGATTGGATTTCATTCCAAACTCACCAAATGACTCCTCCCGCCTTATTATGATGTTGCCCAAGTTTTGGAATCGATCCGAAATCAGTAGGTGTAAGAAATTGGACAATTCATATTCGCACCCTGTTCGTTCCTCACATGGAGTGGTTGGTGTTTTCAATAGTTCTAGCGATTGGATTTCACTCCAAACTCACCAAATGACTCCTTCCACCTTATTATGATGTTTCCCAAGTTTTGGAAACGACCCGAAATCAATAGGGGTTAGAAAATGGACAATTCAAGTTCGCACCCAGTTCGTTCCTTACATGGAGTGGTTGGTGTTTTCAATAGTTCTAGCGATTGGATTTCACTCCAAACTCACCAAATGACTCCTTCCACCTTATTATGATGTTGCCCAAGTTTTGGAATCGATCCGAAATCAATAGGTGTAAGAAATTGGACAATTCAAGTTCGCACCCAGTTCGTTCCTTACATGGAGTGGTTGGTGTTTTGCTTAGTTCTAGCGATTGGATTTAACTCCAAACTCACCAAATGACTCCTCCCACCTTATTATGACGTTGTCCAAGTTTTGGAATCGATCCAAAATCAATAGGTGTAAGAAATTGGACAATTCAAGTTCGCACCCAGTTCGTTCCTTACATGGAGTGGTTGGTGTTTTGCTTAGTTCTAGCGATTGGATTTCATTCCAAACTCACCAAATGACTCCTCCCACCTTATTATGATGTTGCCCAAGTTTTGGAATCGATCCGAAATCAGTAGGTGTAAGAAATTGGACAATTCATATTCGCACCCTGTTCGTTCCTCACATGGAGTGGTTGGTGTTTTCAATAGTTCTAGCGATTGGATTTCACTCCAAACTCACCAAATGACTCCTTCCACCTTATTATGATGTTTCCCAAGTTTTGGAAACGACCCGAAATCAATAGGGGTTAGAAAATGGACAATTCAAGTTCGCACCCAGTTCGTTCCTTACATGGAGTGGTTGGTGTTTTCAATAGTTCTAGCGATTGGATTTCACTCCAAACTCAACAAATGACTCCTTCCACCTTATTATGATGTTGCCCAAGTTTTGGAATCGATCCGAAATCAATAGGTGTAAGAAATTGGACAATTCAAGTTCGCACCCAGTTCGTTCCTTACATGGAGTGGTTGGTGTTTTGCTTAGTTCTAGCGATTGGATTTCATTCCAAACTCACCAAATGACTCCTCCCACCTTATTATGATGTTGCCCAAGTTTTGGAATCGATCCGAAATCAATAGGGGTAAGAAATTGGACAATTCGAGTTCGCACCCAGTTCGTTCCTTACGTGGAGTGGTTGGTGTTTTCCATAGTTCTAGCTATTGGATTTCACTCCAAACTCACCACATGACTCGTCCCACCTTATTATGATGTTGCCCAAGTTTTCGAATCAATCCGAAATCAATAGGTGTAACAAATTGGACAATTCAAGTTCGCACCCAGTTCGTTCTTTACATGGAGTGGTTGGTGTTTTGTTTAGTTCTAGCAATTGGATTTAACTCCGAACTCACCAAATGACTCCTCCCACCTTATTATGACGTTGCCCAAGTTTTGGAATCGATCCGAAATCAATAGGGGTAAGAAATTGGACAATTCAAGTTCGCACCCAGTTCGTTCCTTACATGGAGTGGTTGGTGTTTTCAATAGTTCTAGCTATTGGATTTCACTCCAAACTCACCAAATGACTCCTTCCACCGTATTATGACGTTGCCCAAGTTTTGGAATCGATCCGAAATCAATAGGTGTAAGAAATTGGACAATTCAAGTTCGCACCCAATTCGTTCCTTACATGGAGTAGTTGGTGTTTTCAATAGTTCTAGCGATTGGATTTCACTCCAAACTCACCAAATGACTCCTTCCACCGTATTATGACGTTGCCCAAGTTTTGGAATCGATCCGAAATCAATAGGTGTAAGAAATTGGACAATTCAAGTTTACACCCAGTTCGTTCCATACATGGAGTGGTTGGTGTTTTGCTTAGTTCTAGCGATTGGATTTCATTCCAAACTCACCAAATGAATCCTCCCACCTTATTATGATGTTGTCCAAGTTTTGGAATCGATTCGAAATCAATAGGTGTAAGAAATAGGACAATTCAAGTTCGCACCCAGTTCGTTCCTTACATGGAGTGGTTGGTGTTTTGCTTAGTTCTAGCTATTGGATTTCACTCCAAACTAACCAAATGACTCCTCCCACCTTATTATGACGTTGCCCAAGTTTTGGAATCGATCCGAAATCAATAGGTGTAAGAAATTGGACAATTCAAGTTCGCACCCAGTTCGTTCCTTACATGGAGTGGTTGGTGTTTTGCTTAGTTCTAGCAATTGGATTTCACTCCAAACTAACCAAATGACTCCTCCCATCTTATTATGATGTTGCCCAATTTTGGAATCAATCCAAAATCAATAGGGGTAAGAAATTGGACAATTCAAGTTCGCACCCAAGTCGTTCCATACGTGGAGGGGTTGGTGTTTTCCATAGTTCTAGCTATTCGATTTCACTCCAAAATCACCAAATGACTCGTCCCACCTTATTATGACGTTGCCCAAGTTTTGGAATCGATCCGAAATCAATAGGGGTAAGAAATTGGACAATTCAAGTTCCCACCCAGTTCGTTCCTTACATGGAGTGGTTGGTGTTTTCAATAGTTCTAGCGATTGGATTTCACTCCAAACTCACCAAATGACTCCTTCCACCGTATTATGACGTTGCCCAAGTTTTGGAATCGATCCGAAATCAATAGGTGTAAGAAATTGGACAATTCAAGTTTACACCCAGTTCGTTCCTTACATGGAGTGGTTGGTGTTTTGCTTAGTTCTAGCGATTGGATTTCATTCCAAACTCACCAAATGACTCCTCCCACCTTATTATGATGTTGCCCAAGTTTTGGAATCGATTCGAAATCAATAGGTGTAAGAAATTGGACAATTCAAGTTCGCACCCAGTTCGTTCCTTACATGGAGTGGTTGGTGTTTTGCTTAGTTCTAGCTATTGGATTTCACTCCAAACTAACCAAATGACTCCTCCCACCTTATTATGACGTTGCCCAAGTTTTGGAATCGATCCGAAATCAATAGGTGTAAGAAATTGGACAATTCAAGTTCGCACCCAGTTCGTTCCTTACATGGAGTGGTTGGTGTTTTGCTTAGTTCTAGCGATTGGATTTAACTCCAAACTCACCAAATGACTCCTCCCACCTTATTATGACGTTGTCCAAGTTTTGGAATCGATCCAAAATCAATAGGTGTAAGAAATTGGACAATTCAAGTTCGCACCCAGTTCGTTCCTTACATGGAGTGGTTGGTGTTTTGCTTAGTTCTAGCGATTGGATTTCATTCCAAACTCACCAAATGACTCCTCCCACCTTATTATGATGTTGCCCAAGATTTGGAATCGATCCGAAATCAGTAGGTGTAAGAAATTGGACAATTCATATTCGCACCCTGTTCGTTCCTCACATGGAGTGGTTGGTGTTTTCAATAGTTCTAGCGATTGGATTTCACTCCAAACTCACCAAATGACTCCTTCCACCTTATTATGATGTTTCCCAAGTTTTGGAAACGACCCGAAATCAATAGGGGTTAGAAAATGGACAATTCAAGTTCGCACTCAGTTCGTTCCTTACATGGAGTGGTTGGTGTTTTCAATAGTTCTAACTATTGGATTTCACTCCAAACTCACCAAATGACTCCTTCCACCGTATTATGACGTTGCCCAAGTTTTGGAATCGATCCGAAATCAATAGGTGTAAGAAATTGGACAATTCAAGTTCGCACCCAGTTCGTTCCTTACATGGAGTGGTTGGTGTTTTGCTTAGTTCTAGCAATTGGATTTCACTCCAAACTAACCAAATGACTCCTCCCACCTTATTATGATGTTGCCCAATTTTTGGAATCAATCCGAAATCAATAGGGGTAAGAAATTGGACAATTCAAGTTCGCACCCAGTTCGTTCCTTACATGGAGTGGTTGGTGTTTTGGTTAGTTCTAGCGATTGGATTTCACTCCAAACTCACCTAATGACTCCTCCCACCTTATTATGACGTTTCCCAAGTTTTGGAATCGATCCGAAATCAATAGGTGTAAGAAATTGGACAATTCAAGTTCGCACCCAGTTCGTTCCTTACATGGAGTGGTTGGTGTTTTCCTTAGTTCTAGCGATTGGATTTCATTCCAAACTCACCAAATGAATCCTCCCACCTTATTATGATGTTGTCCAAGTTTTGGAATCGATTCGAAATCAATAGGTGTAAGAAATTGGACAATTCAAGTTCGCACCCAGTTCGTTCCTTACATGGAGTGGTTGGTGTTTTGCTTAGTTCTAGCTATTGGATTTCACTCCAAACTAACCAAATGACTCCTCCCACCTTATTATGACGTTGCCCAAGTTTTGGAATCGATCCGAAATCAATAGGTGTAAGAAATTGGACAATTCAAGTTCGCACCCAGTTCGTTCCTTACATGGAGTGGTTGGTGTTTTGCTTAGTTCTAGCAATTGGATTTCACTCCAAACTAACCAAATGACTCCTCCCATCTTATTATGATGTTGCCCAATTTTTGGAATCAATCCGAAATCAATAGGGGTAAGAAATTGGACAATTCAAGTTCGCACCCAAGTCGTTCCATACGTGGAGGGGTTGGTGTTTTCCATAGTTCTAGCTATTCGATTTCACTCCAAAATCACCAAATGACTCGTCCCACCTTATTATGACGTTGCCCAAGTTTTGGAATCGATCCGAAATCAATAGGGGTAAGAAATTGGACAATTCAAGTTCCCACCCAGTTCGTTCCTTACATGGAGTGGTTGGTGTTTTCAATAGTTCTAGCGATTGGATTTCACTCCAAACTCACCAAATGACTCCTTCCACCGTATTATGACGTTGCCCAAGTTTTGGAATCGATCCGAAATCAATAGGTGTAAGAAATTGGACAATTCAAGTTTACACCCAGTTCGTTCCTTACATGGAGTGGTTGGTGTTTTGCTTAGTTCTAGCGATTGGATTTCATTCCAAACTCACCAAATGACTCCTCCCACCTTATTATGATGTTGCCCAAGTTTTGGAATCGATTCGAAATCAATAGGTGTAAGAAATTGGACAATTCAAGTTCGCACCCAGTTCGTTCCTTACATGGAGTGGTTGGTGTTTTGCTTAGTTCTAGCTATTGGATTTCACTCCAAACTAACCAAATGACTCCTCCCACCTTATTATGACGTTGCCCAAGTTTTGGAATCGATCCGAAATCAATAGGTGTAAGAAATTGGACAATTCAAGTTCGCACCCAGTTCGTTCCTTACATGGAGTGGTTGGTGTTTTGCTTAGTTCTAGCTATTGGATTTAACTCCAAACTCACCAAATGACTCCTCCCACCTTATTATGACGTTGTCCAAGTTTTGCAATCGATCCAAAATCAATAGGTGTAAGAAATTGGACAATTCAAGTTCGCACCCAGTTCGTTCCTTACATGGAGTGGTTGGTGTTTTGCTTAGTTCTAGCGATTGGATTTCATTCCAAACTCACCAAATGACTCCTCCCACCTTATTATGATGTTGCCCAAGATTTGGAATCGATCCGAAATCAGTAGGTGTAAGAAATTGGACAATTCATATTCGCACCCTGTTCGTTCCTCACATGGAGTGGTTGGTGTTTTCAATAGTTCTAGCGATTGGATTTCACTCCAAACTCACCAAATGACTCCTTCCACCTTATTATGATGTTTCCCAAGTTTTGGAAACGACCCGAAATCAATAGGGGTTAGAAAATGGACAATTCAAGTTCGCACTCAGTTCGTTCCTTACATGGAGTGGTTGGTGTTTTCAATAGTTCTAACTATTGGATTTCACTCCAAACTCACCAAATGACTCCTTCCACCGTATTATGACGTTGCCCAAGTTTTGGAATCGATCCGAAATCAATAGGTGTAAGAAATTGGACAATTCAAGTTCGCACCCAGTTCGTTCCTTACATGGAGTGGTTGGTGTTTTGCTTAGTTCTAGCAATTGGATTTCACTCCAAACTAACCAAATGACTCCTCCCACCTTATTATGATGTTGCCCAATTTTTGGAATCAATCCGAAATCAATAGGGGTAAGAAATTGGACAATTCAAGTTCGCACCCAGTTCGTTCCTTACATGGAGTGGTTGGTGTTTTCAATAGTTCTAGCTATTGGATTTCACTCCGAACTCACCAAATGACTCCTTCCACCTTATTATGACGTTGCCCAAGTTTTGGAATCGATCCGAAATCAATAGGTGTAAGAAATTGGACAATTCAAGTTTGCCCAAAGTTCGTTCCTTACATGGAGTGGTTGGTGTTTTGCTTAGTTCTAGCTATTGGATTTAACGCCAAACTCACCAAATGACTCCTCCCACCTTATTATGACGTTGCCCAAGTTTTGGAATCGATCCGAAATCAATAGGGGTAAGAAATTGGACAATTCAAGTTCGCACCCAGTTCGTTCCTTTCATGGAGTGGTTGGTGTTTTCAATAGTTATAGCGATTGGATTTCACTCCAAACTCACCAAATGACTCCTTCCACCTTATTATGATGTTGCCCAAGTTTTGGAATCTATCCGAAATCAATAGGCGTAAGAAATTGGACAATTCAATTTCGCACCCAGATCGTTCCTGACATGGAGTGGTTGGTGTTTTGCTTAGTTGTAGCGATTGAATTTCACTCCAAACTCACCAAATGACTCCTCCCACCTTATTATGACGTTGCCCAAGTTTTGGAATCGATCCGAAATCAATAGGTGTAAGAAATCTGACAATTCAAGTTCGCACCCAGTTCGTTCCTTCCATGGAGTGGTTGGTGTTTTCGTTAGTTCTAGCGATTGGATTTCACTCCAAACTCACCAAATGACTCCTCCCACCGTATTATGATGTTGCCCAAGTTTTGGAATCGATCCGAAATCAATAGGTGTAAGAAATTGGACAATTCAAGTTCGCACCCAGTTCGTTCCTTACATGGAGTGGTTGGTGTTTTGCTTTGTTCTAGCGATTGGATTTCACTCCAAACTCACCAAATGACTCCTCCCACCTTATTATGATGTTGCCCAAGTTTTGGAATCGATCCGAAATCAATAGGTGTAAGAAATTGTACAATTCAAGTTCGCACCCAGTTCGTTCCTTACGTGGAGTGGTTGGTGTTTTCCATAGTTCTAGCTATTGGATTTCACTCCAAACTCACCAAATGACTTGTCCCACCCTATTATGACGTTGCCCAAGTTTTGGAATCGATCCGAAATCAATAGGGGTAAGAAATTGGACAATTCAAGTTCGCACCCAGTTCGTTCCTTACATGGAGTGGTTGGTGTTTTCAATAGTTCTAGCTATTGGATTTCACTCCGAACTCACCAAATGACTCCTTCCACCTTATTATGACGTTGCCCAAGTTTTGGAATCGATCCGAAATCAATAGGTGTAAGAAATTGGACAATTCAAGTTTGCCCAAAGTTCGTTCCTTACATGGAGTGGTTGGTGTTTTGCTTAGTTCTAGCTATTGGATTTAACGCCAAACTCACCAAATGACTCCTCCCACCTTATTATGACGTTGCCCAAGTTTTGGAATCGATCCGAAATCAATAGGGGTAAGAAATTGGACAATTCAAGTTCGCACCCAGTTCGTTCCTTTCATGGAGTGGTTGGTGTTTTCAATAGTTATAGCGATTGGATTTCACTCCAAACTCACCAAATGACTCCTTCCACCTTATTATGATGTTGCCCAAGTTTTGGAATCTATCCGAAATCAATAGGCGTAAGAAATTGGACAATTCAATTTCGCACCCAGATCGTTCCTGACATGGAGTGGTTGGTGTTTTGCTTAGTTGTAGCGATTGAATTTCACTCCAAACTCACCAAATGACTCCTCCCACCTTATTATGACGTTGCCCAAGTTTTGGAATCGATCCGAAATCAATAGGGGTAAGAAATTGCTTGCATCGTCTCCAACACATGTCATTTAAGATTTCTCATATCTTCCGTGAGGGTAATCATGCTGCTGATGCTTTGGCAAATCATGGTGCTTTGGGCTCCGGTTTAATTTGGTGGGATACTGCACCTTCTTTTATTTTGCCTTTTTGTCAGCGAGACTGGCTGGGCATGCCTAATTACCGGTTCTCCTAGTTTCTTTTGTTTACTCTTTCAGAGTTTTGGTCTCCTAGGTCAGCATGTTGTTGTGCTTTTCTGTCATTGTCTTTCTCTTCTACAGGGTTTGGTTCGGTCCCCCCTGTGTTTCTTTTATGTTTTTGTTTCTTATTAATAAATTATGATCAAGGGGACGGGCGGGGGGCTTCCAGAGTGTTGGTCCCCTCTTTGAGGGTGGTGGATGTTTGTGCATCCGATGACCGATACCGAAGAGCTAATCTCGCCTAATCTCTTGGTTTATTTAAAAAATAGGGGTAAGAAATTGGACAATTCAAGTTCGCACCCAGTTCGTTCCTTACATGGAGTGGTTGGTGTTTTCAATAGTTATAGCGATTGGATTTCACTCCAAACTCACCAAATGACTCCTTCCACCTTATTATGATGTTGCCCAAGTTTTGGAATCGATCCGAAATCAATAGGCGTAAGAAATTGGACAATTCAAGTTCGCACCCAGTTCGTTCCTTACATGGAGTGGTTGGTGTTTTGCTTTGTTCTAACGATTGGATTTCACTCGAAACTCACCAAATGACTCGTCCCACCTTATTATGATGTTGCCCAAGTTTTGGAATCGATCCGAAATCAATAGGTGTAAGAAATTGGACAATTCAATTTCGCACCCAGATCGTTCCTGACATGGAGTGGTTGGTGTTTTGCTTAGTTGTAGCGATTGGATTTCACTCCAAACTCACCAAATGACTCCTCCCACCTTATTATGACGTTGCCCAAGTTTTGGAATCGATCCGAAATCAATAGGGGTAAGAAATTGGACAATTCAAGTTCGCACCCAGTTCGTTCCTTACATGGAGTGGTTGTTGTTTTGCTTAGTTCTAGCGATTGGATTTTACTCCATGTTGTTAATATTATGTTAACTCGCATTTGTACGGTGCAATTAGTAGTATAGCAAGACAAGTACGAGGTCGTACCCACGAAGACTGAGAAGTTCAAATTAGTTATGTTCTTAGATTACCGAATTCAAGAAGTTAGGAAGTTAAGTCTAAAACAGAATTTAAGTGAGAGTGATTGTGATTGTGAAAAGAAGTGAGCAAACTGAAATTGCAAATGAAAGCAAATAAACAAGTGTAACAAAGAGTGATTTTGAAGGGCTGGAAAACGGATTGGAGACTAGGGCATTCGATTCACCATAACAATTCAATTCTGGGTTATAAGGAGTTAAGTGACAAGTCTAATTCAGATTCAAAGATTGATTCTAGCTAAAATATGATTAGGCCATGGTGTCTGGTTCTAACCTTGTGTTCCTAATTCCCTAATTTGATCATTTGTTGTCTAACCTAAAATTAAGCATTAGGAACCCATTAAGCAAGAAGAACAATTTAAACAACCAAGCATGTATCTAATCCCTGTTGTCGAATGTCCATACATACTCTTCCTATTCATAGTTCAATTCGAATTAAAGCATGGTGTCTACTCTTAATTCAAACCAAGATAGTTAACAAATGATCAGTTCATAATTGTATATCATTTTGTACCTCTCTAGCTTATGATTTGGTTATGTTATTGAGTTAAACTTGTGCTTTTAATCCCTTTTCTGTTTGTCATTCAGTTCATTGGGCCTTAGGTAGCAATGGTGGCTTTGGATAAGAAGAGTTGCAAAGGGGTGCAAAAACGAGCAGACTGAGTTAGCAATTCATTTCGGACTTATCTTTTTCATCTGAGCTTGGATTGGGCCAAATCACTTGTGGTTGGAAATAGGAGATTCTGAACTGCAGGATGGACTACTCAAACATATCAATTGATGAAGCCAAGCCCAATCCGTGAGCCCATCAAATTGCACACCATGCTCAGGTTTGCAGCTGCCAACTGTTTTCCAGCAACCAAAAGAAAACCCATGTGAAGAAAGCTGGAGGTGCAGCAGCAAAAGAAGTATGGGATGAAAGTGATTCCAACCACACTACCATAGACAAGATGAAGTGAGAGTTATGGGTTGTATTAAAGGAGGAATGGTGGTGTTGGAATTCATCATGATGTTCCTCCCTCTTAGCCCTATAAATAGAGAAGTCCACAACCCCAAACACCATCAACCCCCACACAATTCACTTCAGCCATCCTCCACACTTCCATCATTCCATCAACACATCCAGAAATCATCCTCATACATTCCCACAACCCCAAACACTCCAGCAATCAACCCAATACTCTAAACTGCCCAAAATCACCAAAACAGCTCCAGAAAACCTCCCTTCCATTTCCCTACGAATTTCCTCTTTCTCAACCATCACCACTCACCCAAACTCATCCCAAATCACCTCCAAATCCTTCATACATCCTTCTAGACGTGGAGAAGCTCTTGAAGAAGCACTGGACACCACAAGATCTTCATAAAGGGTTTTTCTACTCTTATGGCATTCATCATGCTTTCCCATTTCTGTTTTAGTTTCTTTTCCATTATGAGTAGCTAAATCCATAACTAGGGCTTCGATGTAACCTAACATGAATATTCTGGGTTTATAAGTTTGGAGTTTCAAGTTTGATTCATGATTCATGTTCTTATTCATTATGCTTATAAGTTAACATGCTTGTTTGAATGATTGATCACCATTAGAACTTGTTTGTATCTTCGTTTGAATTAAGAGTAGACACCATGCTTTAATTCGAATTGAACTATGAATAGGAAGAGTATGTATGGACATTCGACAACAGGGATTAGATACATGCTTGGTTGTTTAAATTGTTCTTCTATGCTTATTGGGTTCCTAATGCTTAATTTTAGGTTAGACAACAAATGATCAAATTAGGGAATTAGGAACACAAGGTTAGGACCAAACACCATGGCCTAATCATACTTTAGCTAGAATCAATCTTTGAATCTGAATTAGACTTGTTACTTGACTCCTTATAACCCAGAGTTGAATTGTTATGGTGATTCGAATGCCCTAGTCTCCAAATCCGTTTTCCACCCCTTCAAAATCACTCTTTGTTACACTTGTTTATTTGCTTTCATTTGCAATTTCAGTTTGCTCACTTCCTTTCACAATCACAATCACTCTCACTTTAAATTCTGTTTTAGACTTAACTTCCTAACTTCTTGAATTCGGTAATCTACGTACATAACTAATTTGAACTTCTCAGTCTTCGTGGGTACGACCTCGTACTTGTCTTGCTATACTACTAATTGCCCCGTACAATTGCGAGTTAACATAATATGAACAACAACAAACAAGTTCTAATGGTGATCAATCATTCAAACAAGCATGTTAACTTATAAGCATAATGAATAAGAACATGAATCATGAATCAAACTTGAAACTCCAAACTTATAAACCCAGAATATTCATGTTAGGTTACATCGAAGCCCTAGTTATGGATTTAGCTACTCATAATGGAAAAGAAACTAAAACAGAAATGGGAAAACATAATGAAAGCCATAAGAGTAAAAGAAACCCTTTTCTAAAGTTCTTGTGGTGTCCAATGCTTCTTCAAGAGCTTCTCCACGTCTAGAAGGATGTACGAAGGATATGGAGGTGATTTTGGATGAGTTTGGGTGAGTGATGATGGCTGAGAAAGAGGAAATTCGTAGGGAAATGGAAGGGAGGCTTTCTGGAGCTATTTTGGGGATTTGGGGCAGTTTAGAGTCTTGGGTTGATTTCTGGAGTGTTTGGGGTTGTGGGAATGTTTGGGGATAATTTCTGGATGTGTTGATGGAATGATGGAAGTGTGGAGGATGGCTGGAGTGAATTGTGTGGGGGTTGATTGTGTTTGGGGTTGTGGACTTCTCTATTTATAGGGCTAAGAGGGAGGAACATCATGATGAATTCCAACACCACCATTCCTCCTTTAATACAACCCATAACTCTCACTTCATCTTGTCTATGGTAGTGTGGTTGGAATCACTTTCATCCCATACTTCTTTTGCTGCTGCACCTCCAGCTTTCTTCACATGGGTTTTCTTTTGGTTGCTGGAAAACAGTTGGCAGCTGCAAACCTGAGCATGGTGTGCAATTTGATGGGCTCACGGATTGGGCTTGGCTTCATCAATTGATATGTTTGAGTAGTCCATCCTATAGTTCAGAATCTCCTCTTTCCAACCACAAGTGCTTTGGCCCAATCCAAGTTCAGATGAAAAAGATAAGTCCGAAATGAATTGCTAACTCAGTCTGCTCGTTTTTGCACCCCTTTGCAACTCTTCTTATCCAAAGCCACCATTGCTACCTAAGGCCCAATGAACTGAATGACAAAGAGAAAAGGGATTAAAAGCACAAGTTTAACTCAATAACATAACAAAATCATAAGCTAAAGAGGTACAAAATGATATACAATTATGAACTGATCACTCCAAACTCACCAAATGACTCCTCCCACCTTATTATGACGTTGCCCAAGTTTTGGAATCGATCCGAAATCAATAGGTGTAAGAAATTGGACAACTGAAGTTCGCACCCAGTTCGTTCCTTGCATGGAGTGGTTGGTGTTTTGCTTAGTTCTAGCGATTGGATTTCACTCCAAACTCACCAAATGACTCCTCCCACCTTATTATGATGTTGCCCAAGTTTTGGAATCGATCCGAAATCAATAGGGGTAAGAAATTGGACAATTCAAGTTCGCTCCCAGTTCGTTCCTTACATGGAGTGGTTGGTGTTTTCAATAGTTCTAGCGATTGGATTTCACTCCAAACTCACCAAATGACTCCTCCCACCTTACTATGACGTTGCCCAAGTTTTGGAATCGATCCGAAATCAATAGGTGTAAGAAATTGGACAATTGAAGTTCGCACCCAGTTCGTTCCTTACATGGAGTGGTTGGTGTTTTCAATAGTTCTAGCGATTGGATTTCACTCCAAACTCACCAAATGACTCCTCCCATATTATTATGATGTTGCCCAAGTTCTGGAATCGATCCGAAATCAATAGGGGTAAGAAATTGGACAATTCAAGTTCGCACCCAGTTCGTTCCTTACATGGAGTGGTTGGTGTTTTGCTTAGTTCTAGCTATTGGATTTCACTCCAAACTCCCTCCCACCTTATTATGATGTTGCCCAAGTTTTGGAATCGATCCGAAATCAATAGGTGTAAGAAATTGGACAATTCAAGTTCGCACCCAGTTCGTTCCTTACATGGAGTGGTTGGTGTTTTGCTTAGTTCTAGCTATTGGATTTCACTCAAAACTCACCAAATGACTCCTCCCACCTTATTATGATGTTGCTCAAGTTTTGGAATCGATCTGAAATCAATAGGTGTAAGAAATTGGACAATTCATGTTCGCACCCTGTTCGTTCCTTAGATGGAGTGGTTGGTCTTTTGCTTAGTTCTAGCGATTGGATTTCCCTCAAAACTCACCAAATGACTCCTCCCACCTTATTATGATGTCGCCCAAGTTTTGGACTCGATCCGAAATCAATAGGTGTAAGAAATTGGACAATTCAAGTTCGCACCCAGTTCGTTCCTTACATGGAGTGGTTGTTGTTTTCAATAGTTCTAGCGATTGGATTTCACTCCAAACTCACCAAATGACCCCTTCCACCTTATTATGATGTTGCCTAAGTTTTGGAATCGATCCGAAATCAATAGGGGTAAGAAAATTTACAATTCAAGTTCGCACCCAGTTCGTTCCTTACATGGAGTGGTTGGTGTTTTCCATAGTTCTAGCTATTGGCTTTCACTCAAAACTAACCAAATGACTCCTCCCACCTTATTATGATGTTGCCCAAGTTTTGGAATCGATCCGAAATCAATAGGTGTAAGAAATTGGACAATCCAAGTTCGCACCCAGTTCGTTCCTTACGTGTTGTGGTTGGTGTTTTCCATAGTTCTAGCTATTGGCTTTCACTCAAAACTAACCAAATGACTCCTCCCACCTTATTATGATGTTGCCCAAGTTTTGGAATCGATCCGAAATCAATAGGTGTTGGAAATTGGACAATTCAAGTTCGCACCCAGTTCGTTCCTTAGATGGAGTGGTTGGTCTTTTGCTTAGTTCTAGCGACTGGATTTCACTCAAAACTCACCAAATGACTCATCCCACCTTATTATGATGTTGCCCAAGTTTTGGAATCGATCTGAAATCAATAGGTGTAAGAAATTGGACAATTCATGTTCGCACCCTGTTCGTTCCTTATGTGGAGTGGTTGGTCTTTTGCTTAGTTCTAGCGATTGGATTTCACTCAAAACTCACCAAATGACTCCTCCCACCTTATTATGATGTTGCCCAAGTTTTGGAATCGATCCGAAATCAATAGGTGTAAGAAATTGGACAATTCAAGTTCGCACCCAGTTCGTTCCTTACATGGAGTGGTTGGTGTTTTCAATAGTTCTAGCGTTTGGATTTCACTCAAAACTCACCAAATGACTCCTCCCACCTTATTATGATGTTGCCCAAGTTTTGGAATCGATCCGAAATCAATAGGTGTAAGAAATTGGACAATTCAAGTTCGCACCTAGTTCGTTCCTTACATGGAGTGGTTGGTCTTTTGCTTAGTTCTGGCGATTGGATTTCACTCAAAACTCACCAAATGACTCCTCCCACCTTATTATGATGTTGCCCAAGTTTTGGAATCGATCCGAAGTCAATAGGTGTAAGAAATTGGACAATTCAAGTTCGCACCCAGTTTGTTCCTTACATGGAGTGGTTGGTGTTTTGCTTAGTTCTAGCGATTGGGTTTCACTCCAAACTCACCAAATGACTCCTCCCACCTTATTATGATGTTGCCCAAGTTTTGGAATCGATCCGAAATCAATAGGTGTAAGAAATTGGACAATTCAAGTTCGCACCCAGTTCGTTCCTTACATGGAGTGGTTGGTGTTTTCAATAGTTCTAGCGTTTGGATTTCACTCAAAACTAACCAAATGACTCCTCCCACCTTATTATGATGTTGCCCAAGTTTTGGAATCGATCCGAAATCAATAGGTGTAAGAAATTGGACAATTCAAGTTCGCACCTAGTTCGTTCCTTACATGGAGTGGTTGGTCTTTTGCTTAGTTCTGGCGATTGGATTTCACTCAAAACTCACCAAATGACTCCTCCCACCTTATTATGATGTTGCCCAAGTTTTGGAATCGATCCGAAATCAATAGGTGTAAGAAATTGGACAATTTAAGTTCGCACCCAGTTCGTTCCTTACATGGAGTGGTTGATGTTTTCCATAGTTCTAGCTATTGGCTTTCACTCAAAACTAACCAAATGACTCCTCCCACCTTATTATGATGTTGCCCAAGTTTTGGAATCGATCCGAAATCAATAGGTGTAAGAAATTGGACAATCCAAGTTCGCACCCAGTTCGTTCCTTACGTGTTGTGGTTGGTGTTTTCCATAGTTCTAGCTATTGGCTTTCACTCAAAACTAACCAAATGACTCCTCCCACCTTATTATGATGTTGCCCAAGTTTTGGAATCGATCCGAAATCAATAGGTGTTGGAAATTGGACAATTCAAGTTCGCACCCAGTTCGTTCCTTAGATGGAGTGGTTGGTCTTTTGCTTAGTTCTAGCGACTGGATTTCACTCAAAACTCACCAAATGACTCATCCCACCTTATTATGATGTTGCCCAAGTTTTGGAATCGATCTGAAATCAATAGGTGTAAGAAATTGGACAATTCATGTTCGCACCCTGTTCGTTCCTTACGTGGAGTGGTTGGTCTTTTGCTTAGTTCTAGCGATTGGATTTCACTCAAAACTCACCAAATGACTCCTCCCACCTTATTATGATGTTGCCCAAGTTTTGGAATCGATCCGAAATCAATAGGTGTAAGAAATTGGACAATTCAAGTTCGCACCCAGTTCGTTCCTTACATGGAGTGGTTGGTGTTTTCAATAGTTCTAGCGTTTGGATTTCACTCCAAACTTACCAAATGACTCCTTCCACCTTATTATGATGTTGCCCTTGTTTTGGAATCGTACCGAAATCAATAGGGGTAAGAAATTGGACAATTCAAGTTCGCACCCAGTTCGTTCCTTACGTGGAGTGGTTGGTGTTTTCCATAGTTCTAGCTATTGGCTTTCACTCAAAACTAACCAAATGACTCCTCCCACCTTATTATGATGTTGCCCAAGTTTTGGAATCGATCCGAAATCAATAGGTGTAAGAAATTGGACAATTCAAGTTCGCACCCAGTTCGTTCCTTACATGGAGTGGTTGGTGTTTTCAATAGTTCTAGCGTTGGGATTTCACTCCAAACTTACCAAATGACTCCTTCCACCTTATTATGATGTTGCCCTTGTTTTGGAATCGTACCGAAATCAATAGGGGTAAGAAATTGGACAATTCAAGTTCGCACCCAGTTCGTTCCTTACATGGAGTGGTTGGTGTTTTCAATAGTTCTAGCGATTGGATTTCACTCCAAACTTACCAAATCACTCCTTCCACCTTATTATGATGTTGCCCTTGTTTTGGAATCGATCTGAAATCAATAGGGGTAAGAAATTGGACAATTCAAGTTCGCACCCAGTTCGTTCCTTAGATGTAGTGTTTGGTGTTTTGCTTAGTTCTTGCAATTGGATTTCACTCAAAACTCACCAAATGACTCCTCCCACCTTATTATGATGTTGCCCAAGTTTTGGAATCGATCCGAAATCAATAGGTGTAAGAAATTGGACAATTCAAGTTCGCACCCACTTCGTTCCTTACATGGAGTGGTTGGTGTTTTGCTTAGTTCTAGCTATTGGATTTCACTCCAAACTAACCAAATGACTCCTCCCACCTTATTATGATGTTGCCCAAGTTTTAGAATCAATCCGAAATCAATAGGTGTAAGAAATTGGACAATTCATGTTCGCACCCTGTTCGTTCCTTACATGGAGTGGTTGGTGTTTTCAATAGTTCTAGCGATTGGATTTCACTCCAAACTCACCAAATGACTCCTTCCACCTTATTATGATGTGGCCAGAGTTTTGGAATCAATCCGAAATCAATAGGTGTAAGAAATTGGACAATTCAAGTTCGCACCCAGTTCGTTCCTTACGTGGAGTGGTTGGTGTTTTCCATAGTTCTAGCTATTGGCTTTCACTCAAAACTAACCAAATGACTCCTCCCACCATATTATGATGTTGCCCAAGTTTTGGAATCGATCCGAAATCAACGGGGGTAAGAAATTGGACAATTCAAGTACGCACCCAGTTCGTTCCTTACATGGAGTGGTTGGTCTTTTGCTTAGTTCTAGCGATTGGATTTCACTCAAAACTCACCAAATGACTCCTCCCACCTTATTATGATGTTGCCCAAGTTTTGGAATCGATCCGAAATCAATAGGTGAAAGAAATTGGACAATCCAAGTTCGCACCCAGTTCGTTCCTTACATGGAGTGGTTGGTGTTTTGCTTAGTTCTAGCTATTGGATTTCACTCCAAACGAACCAAAAGACTCCTCCCACCTTATTATGATGTTGCCCAAGTTTTGGAATCGATCCGAAATCAACGGGGGTAAGAAATTGGACAATTCAAGTACGCACCCAGTTCGTTCCTTACATGGAGTGGTTGGTCTTTTTCTTAGTTCTAGCGATTGGATTTCACTCAAAACTCACCAAATGACTCCTCCCACCTTATTATGATGTTGCCCAAGTTTTGGAATCGATCCGAAATCAATAGGTGTAAGAAATTGGACAATTCAAGTTCGCACCCAGTTCGTTCCTTACGTGGAGTGGTTGGTGTTTTCCATAGTTCTAGCTATTGGCTTTCACTCAAAACTAACCAAATGACTCCTCCCACCTTATTATGATTTTGCCCAAGTTTTAGAATAGATCCGAAATCAATAGGTGTAAGAAATTGGACAATTCAAGTTCGCACCCAGTTCGTTCCTTACGTGGAGTGGTTGGTGTTTTCCATAGTTCTAGCTATTGGCTTTCACTCAAAACTAACCAAATGACTCCTCCCACCTTATTATGATGTTGCCCAAGTTTTGGAATGGATCCGAAATCAATAGGGGTAAGAAATTGGACAATTCAAGTTCGCACCCAGTTCGTTCCTTACATGGAGTGGTTGGTGTTTTCAATAGTTCTAGCCATTGGATTTCACTCCAAACTTACCAAATGACTCCTTCCACCTTATTATGATGTTTCCCTTGTTTTGGAATCGATCCGAAATCAATAGGGGTAAGAAATTGGACAATTCAAGTTCGCACCCAGTTCGTTCCTTAGATGTAGTGGTTGGTCTTTTGCTTAGTTATAGCGATTGGATTTCACTCAAAACTCACCAAATGACTCCTCCCACCTTATTATGATGTTGCCCAAGTTTTAGAATCAATCCGAAATCCATAGGTGTAAGAAATTGGACAATTCATGTTCGCACCCTGTTCGTTCCTTACATGGAGTGGTTGGTGTTTTCAATAGTTTTAGCGATTGGATGTCACTCCAAACTCACCAAATGACTACTTCCACCTTATTATGATGTTGCCCAAGTTTTGGAATCAATCCGAAATCAATAGGGGTAAGAAATTGGACAATTCAAGTTCGCACCCAGTTCGTTCCTTACGTGGATTGGTTGGTGTTTTCCATTGTTCTAGCTATTGGCTTTCACTCAAAACTAACCAAATGACTCCTCCCACCTTATTATGATGTTGCCCGAGTTTTGGAATCGATCCGAAATCAACAGGTGTAAGAAATTGGACAATTCAAGTTCGCACCCAGTTCGTTCCTTAGATGGAGTGGTTGGTCTTTTGCTTAGTTATAGCGATTGGATTTCACTCAAAACTCACCAAATGACTCCTCCCACCTTATTATGATGTTGCCCAAGTTTTGGAATCGATACGAAATCAATAGGTGTAAGAAATTGGACAATTCAAGTTCGCACCCAATTCGTTCCTTACATGGAGTGGTTGGTGTTTTCAATAGTTCTAGCGATTGGATTTCACTCCAAACTCACCAAATGACTCCTTCCACCTTATTATGATGTTGCCCAAGTTTTGGAATCGATCCGAAATCAATAGGTGTAAGAAATTGGACAATTCAAGTTCGCACCCAGTTTGTTCCTTACATGGAATGGTTGGTGTTTTGCTTAGTTCTAGCGATTGGGTTTCACTCCAAACTCACCAAATGACTCCTCCCACCTTATTATGATGCTGCCCAAGTTTTGGAATCGATCCGAAATCAATAGGTGTAAGAAATTGGACAATTCAAGTTCGCACCCAGTTCGTTCCTTACGTGGAGTGGTTGGTGTTTTCCATTGTTCTAGCTATTGGCTTTCACTCAAAACTAACCAAATGACTCCTCCCACCTTATTATGATGTTGCCCAAGTTTTGGAATCGATCCGAAATCAATAGGTGTAAGAAATTGGACAATTCAAGTTCGCACCCAGTTCGTTCCTTACATGGAGTGGTTGGTCTTTTGCTTAGTTCTAGGGATTGGATTTCACTCAAAACTCACCAAATGACTTCTCCCATCTTATTATGATGTTGCCCAAGTTTTGGAATCGATCCGAAATCAATAGGTGTAAGAAATTGGACAATTAAAGTTCGCACCCAGTTCGTTCCTTACGTGGAGTGGTTGGTGTTTTCCATTGTTCTAGCTATTGGCTTTCACTCAAAACTAACCAAATGACTCCTCCCACCTTATTATGATGTTGCCCAAGTTTTGGAATCGATCCGAAATCAATAGGTGTAAGAAATTGGACAATTCAAGTTCGCTCCCAGTTCGTTCCTCAGATGTAGTGGTTGGTGTTTTGCTTAGTTCTAGCAATTGGATTTCACTCAAAACTCACCAAATGACTCCTCCCACCTTATTATCATGTTGCCCAAGTTTTGGAATCGATCTGAAACCAATAGGTGTAAGAAATTGGACAATTCATGTTCGCACCCTGTTCGTTCCTCACATGGAGTGGTTGGTGTTTTCAATAGTTCTAGGGATTGGATTTCACTCAAAACTCACCAAATGACTCCTTCCACCTTATTATGATGTTTCCCAAGTTTTGGAATCGATCCGAAATCAATAGGGCTAAGAAATTCGACAATTCAAGTTCGCACCCAGTTCGTTCCTTACATGGAGTGGTTGGTGTTTTGCTTAGTTCTAGCGATTGGATTTCATTCCAAACTCACCAAATGACTCCTCCCACCTTATTATGATGTTGCCCAAGTTTTGGAATCGATCCGAAATCGATAAGGGTGAGAAATTGGACAATTCAAGTTCGCACCCAGTTCGTTCCTTACATGGAGTGGTTGGTGTTCTCAATAGTTCTAGCGATTGGATTTCACTCCAAACTTACCAAATGACTCCTTCCACCTTATTATGATGTTGCCCTTGTTTTTTAATTGATCCGAAATCAATACGTGTAAGAAATTGGACAATTCATGTTCGCACCCAGTTTGTTCCTTACATGGAGTGGTTGGTGTTTTGCTTAGTTCTAGCGAGTGGATTTCACTCCAAACTCACCAAATGACTCCTCCCACCTTATTATGATGTTGCCCAAGTTTTGGTATCGATCCGAAATCAATAGGGGTAAGAAATTGGACAATTCAAGTTCGCACCCAGGTCGTTCCTTTGATGTAGTGGTTGGTGTTTTGCTTAGTTCTAGTAGTTGGATTTCACTCAAAACTCACCAAATGGCTCCTCCCACCTTGTTATGATGTTGCCCAAGTTTTGGAATCGATCCGAAATCAATAGGTGTAAGAAATTGGACAATTGAAGTTCCCACCCAGTTCGTTCCTTACATGGAGTGGTTGGTGTTTTGATTAGTTCTAGCTATTGGATTTCACTCCAAACTAACCAAATGACTCCTCCCAACTTATTATGATGTTGCCCAAGTTTTAGAATCAATCCGAAATCAATAGGTGTAAGAAATTGGACAATTCATGTTCGCACCCTGTTCGTTCCTCACATGGTGTGGTTGGTGTTTTCAATAGTTCTAGCGATTGGATTTCACTACAAACTCACCAAATGACTCATTGCCCCTTGTTATGTTGTTTCCCAAGTTTTGGAATCGATACAAAATCTATAGGTGTAAGAAATTGGACAATTCAAGTTCGCACCCAGTTCGTTCCTTACATGGAGTGGTTGGTGTTTTGCGTAGTTCTAGCTATTGGATTTCACTCCAAACTAACCAAATGACTCCTCCCACCTTATTATGATGTTGCCCAAGTTTTGGAATAGATCCGAAATCAGTGGGGGTAAGAAATTGGACAATTCAAGTACGCACCCAGTTCGTTCCTTACATGGAGTGGTTGTTGTTTTGCTTAGTTCTAGCGATTGGATTTCATTCCAAACTCACCAAATGACACCTCCCACCTTATTATGATGTTGCCCAAGTTTTGGAATCGATACGAAATCAATAAGGGTAAGAAATTGGACAATTCAAGTTCGCACCCAGTTCGTTCCTTACATGGAGTGGTTGGTGTTTTCAATAGTTCTAGCGATTGGATTTCACTCCAAACTCACCAAATGACACCTTCCACCTTATTATGATGTTGCCCAAGTTTTGGATAATTCAAGTTTGCTCCCAGTTCGTTTCTTAGATGGAGTGGTTGGTGTTTTGCTTAGTTCTAGCAATTGGATTTTGCTCAAAATTCACCAAGTGACTCCTCCCACCTGATTATGATGTTGCCCAAGTTTTGGAATCGATACGAAATCTATAGGTGTAAGAAATTGGACAATTCAAGTTTGCACCCAGTTCTTTCCTTACATGGAGTGGTTGGTGTTTTGCTTAGTTCTAGCGATTGGATTTCACTCCAAACTCACCAAATGACTCCTCCCACCTTATTATGATGTTGCCCAAGTTTTGGAATCGATCCGAAATCAATAGGTGTAAGAAATTGGACAATTCAAGTTCGCACCCAGTTCATTCCTTTCATGGAGTGGTTGGTGTTTTGCTTAGTTCTAGCGATTGGATTTCACTCCAAACTCACCAAATGACTCCTCCCACCTTATTATGATGTTGCCCAAGTTTTGGAATCGATCCGAAATCAATAGGTGTAAGAAATTGGACAATTCAAGTTCGCACCCAGTTCATTCCTTACATGGAGTGGTTGGTGTTTTGCTTAGTTCTAGCGATTGGATTTCACTCCAAACTCACCAAATGACTCCTCCCACCTTATTATGATGTTGCCCAAGTTTTGGAATCGATCCGAAATCAATAGGGGTAAGAAATTGGACAATTCAAGTTCGCACCCAGTTCGTTCCATACATGGAGTGGTTGTTGTTTTCAATAGTTCCAGCGATTGGATTTCACTCCATACTCACCAAATGACTCCTTCCACCTTATTTTGTTGTTACCCAAGTTTTGGAATTGATCCGAAATCAATAGGGGTAAGAAATTGGACAATTCAAGTTCGCACCCAGTTCGTTCCTTACATGGAGTGGTTGGTGTTTTCAATAGTTCTAGCGATTGGATTTCACTCCAAACTCACCAAATGACACCTTCCACCTTATTATGATGTTGCCCAAGTTTTGGAATCGATCCGAAATCAATAGGGGTAAGAAATTGGACAATTCAAGTTCGCACCCAGTTCGTTCCTTAGATGGAGTGGTTGGTGTTTTGCTTAGTTCTAGCGATTGGATTTCACTCCAAACTCACCAAATGACTCCTCCCACCTTATTATGATGTTGCCCAAGTTTTGGATAATTCAAGTTCGCTCCCAGTTCGTTCCTTAGATGGAGTGGTTGGTGTTTTGCTTAGTTCTAGCAATTGGATTTTGCTCAAAATTCACCAAATGACTCCTCCCACCTGATTATGATGTTGCCCAAGTTTTGGAATCGATACGAAATCTATCGGTGTAAGAAATTGGACAATTCAAGTTCGCACCCAGTTCTTTCCTTACATGGAGTGGTTGGTGTTTTGCTTAGTTCTAGCGATTGGATTTCACTCCAAATTCACCAAATGACTCCTCCCACCTTATTATGATGTTGCCCAAGTTTTGGAATCGATCCGAAATCAATAGGTGTAAGAAATTGGACAATTCAAGTTCGCACCCAGTTCGTTCCTTACATGGAGTGGTTGGTGTTTTGCTTAGTTCTAGCGATTGGATTTCACTCCAAACTCACCAAATGACTCCTCCCACCTTATTATGATGTTGCCCAAGTTTTGGAATCGATCCGAAATCAATAGGGGTAAGAAATTGTTCAATTCAAGTTCGCACCTAGTTCGTACCTTACATGGAGTGGTTGGTGTTTTCCATAGTTCTAGCGAATGGATTTCACTCCAAACTCACCAAATGACTCCTTCCACCTTATTATGATGTTGCCCAAGTTTTGGAATCGATCCGAAGTCAATAGGTGTAAGAAATTGGACAATTCAAGTTCGCACCCAGTTCGTTCCTTACATGGAGTGGTTGGTGTTTTGCTTAGTTCAAGCGATTGGATTTCACTCAAAACTCACCAAATGACTCCTCCCACCTTATTATGATGTTGCCCAAGTTTTGGAATCGATCCGAAATCAATAGGTGTAAGAAATTGGACAATTCAAGTTCGCACCCAGTTCGTTCCTTAGATGGAGTGGTTGGTGTTTTCCATAGTTCTAGCGAATGGATTTCACTCCAAACTCACCAAATGACTCCTTCCACCTTATTATGATGTTGCCCAAGTTTTGGAATCGATCCGAAGTCAATAGGTGTAAGAAATTGGACAATTCAAGTTCGCACCCAGTTCGTTCCTTACATGGAGTGGTTGGTGTTTTGCTTAGTTCAAGCGATTGGATTTCACTCAAAACTAACCAAATGACTCCTCCCACCTTATTATGATTTTGCCCAAGTTTTAGAATAGATCCGAAATCAATAGGTGTAAGAAATTGGACAATTCAAGTTCGCACCCAGTTCGTTCCTTACGTGGAGTGGTTGGTGTTTTCCATAGTTCTAGCTATTGGCTTTCACTCAAAACTAACCAAATGACTCCTCCCACCTTATTATGATGTTGCCCAAGTTTTGGAATGGATCCGAAATCAATAGGGGTAAGAAATTGGACAATTCAAGTTCGCACCCAGTTCGTTCCTTACATGGAGTGGTTGGTGTTTTCAATAGTTCTAGCCATTGGATTTCACTCCAAACTTACCAAATGACTCCTTCCACCTTATTATGATGTTTCCCTTGTTTTGGAATCGATCCGAAATCAATAGGGGTAAGAAATTGGACAATTCAAGTTCGCACCCAGTTCGTTCCTTAGATGTAGTGGTTGGTCTTTTGCTTAGTTATAGCGATTGGATTTCACTCAAAACTCACCAAATGACTCCTCCCACCTTATTATGATGTTGCCCAAGTTTTAGAATCAATCCGAAATCCATAGGTGTAAGAAATTGGACAATTCATGTTCGCACCCTGTTCGTTCCTTACATGGAGTGGTTGGTGTTTTCAATAGTTTTAGCGATTGGATGTCACTCCAAACTCACCAAATGACTACTTCCACCTTATTATGATGTTGCCCAAGTTTTGGAATCAATCCGAAATCAATAGGGGTAAGAAATTGGACAATTCAAGTTCGCACCCAGTTCGTTCCTTACGTGGATTGGTTGGTGTTTTCCATTGTTCTAGCTATTGGCTTTCACTCAAAACTAACCAAATGACTCCTCCCACCTTATTATGATGTTGCCCGAGTTTTGGAATCGATCCGAAATCAACAGGTGTAAGAAATTGGACAATTCAAGTTCGCACCCAGTTCGTTCCTTAGATGGAGTGGTTGGTCTTTTGCTTAGTTATAGCGATTGGATTTCACTCAAAACTCACCAAATGACTCCTCCCACCTTATTATGATGTTGCCCAAGTTTTGGAATCGATACGAAATCAATAGGTGTAAGAAATTGGACAATTCAAGTTCGCACCCAATTCGTTCCTTACATGGAGTGGTTGGTGTTTTCAATAGTTCTAGCGATTGGATTTCACTCCAAACTCACCAAATGACTCCTTCCACCTTATTATGATGTTGCCCAAGTTTTGGAATCGATCCGAAATCAATAGGTGTAAGAAATTGGACAATTCAAGTTCGCACCCAGTTTGTTCCTTACATGGAATGGTTGGTGTTTTGCTTAGTTCTAGCGATTGGGTTTCACTCCAAACTCACCAAATGACTCCTCCCACCTTATTATGATGCTGCCCAAGTTTTGGAATCGATCCGAAATCAATAGGTGTAAGAAATTGGACAATTCAAGTTCGCACCCAGTTCGTTCCTTACGTGGAGTGGTTGGTGTTTTCCATTGTTCTAGCTATTGGCTTTCACTCAAAACTAACCAAATGACTCCTCCCACCGTATTATGATGTTGCCCAAGTTTTGGAATCGATCCGAAATCAATAGGTGTAAGAAATTGGACAATTCAAGTTCGCACCCAGTTCGTTCCTTACATGGAGTGGTTGGTCTTTTGCTTAGTTCTAGGGATTGGATTTCACTCAAAACTCACCAAATGACTTCTCCCATCTTATTATGATGTTGCCCAAGTTTTGGAATCGATCCGAAATCAATAGGTGTAAGAAATTGGACAATTAAAGTTCGCACCCAGTTCGTTCCTTACGTGGAGTGGTTGGTGTTTTCCATTGTTCTAGCTATTGGCTTTCACTCAAAACTAACCAAATGACTCCTCCCACCTTATTATGATGTTGCCCAAGTTTTGGAATCGATCCGAAATCAATAGGTGTAAGAAATTGGACAATTCAAGTTCGCTCCCAGTTCGTTCCTCAGATGTAGTGGTTGGTGTTTTGCTTAGTTCTAGCAATTGGATTTCACTCAAAACTCACCAAATGACTCCTCCCACCTTATTATCATGTTGCCCAAGTTTTGGAATCGATCTGAAACCAATAGGTGTAAGAAATTGGACAATTCATGTTCGCACCCTGTTCGTTCCTCACATGGAGTGGTTGGTGTTTTCAATAGTTCTAGGGATTGGATTTCACTCAAAACTCACCAAATGACTCCTTCCACCTTATTATGATGTTTCCCAAGTTTTGGAATCGATCCGAAATCAATAGGGCTAAGAAATTCGACAATTCAAGTTCGCACCCAGTTCGTTCCTTACATGGAGTGGTTGGTGTTTTGCTTAGTTCTAGCGATTGGATTTCATTCCAAACTCACCAAATGACTCCTCCCACCTTATTATGATGTTGCCCAAGTTTTGGAATCGATCCGAAATCGATAAGGGTGAGAAATTGGACAATTCAAGTTCGCACCCAGTTCGTTCCTTACATGGAGTGGTTGGTGTTCTCAATAGTTCTAGCGATTGGATTTCACTCCAAACTTACCAAATGACTCCTTCCACCTTATTATGATGTTGCCCTTGTTTTTTAATTGATCCGAAATCAATACGTGTAAGAAATTGGACAATTCATGTTCGCACCCAGTTTGTTCCTTACATGGAGTGGTTGGTGTTTTGCTTAGTTCTAGCGAGTGGATTTCACTCCAAACTCACCAAATGACTCCTCCCACCTTATTATGATGTTGCCCAAGTTTTGGTATCGATCCGAAATCAATAGGGGTAAGAAATTGGACAATTCAAGTTCGCACCCAGGTCGTTCCTTTGATGTAGTGGTTGGTGTTTTGCTTAGTTCTAGTAGTTGGATTTCACTCAAAACTCACCAAATGGCTCCTCCCACCTTGTTATGATGTTGCCCAAGTTTTGGAATCGATCCGAAATCAATAGGTGTAAGAAATTGGACAATTGAAGTTCCCACCCAGTTCGTTCCTTACATGGAGTGGTTGGTGTTTTGATTAGTTCTAGCTATTGGATTTCACTCCAAACTAACCAAATGACTCCTCCCAACTTATTATGATGTTGCCCAAGTTTTAGAATCAATCCGAAATCAATAGGTGTAAGAAATTGGACAATTCATGTTCGCACCCTGTTCGTTCCTCACATGGTGTGGTTGGTGTTTTCAATAGTTCTAGCGATTGGATTTCACTACAAACTCACCAAATGACTCATTGCCCCTTGTTATGTTGTTTCCCAAGTTTTGGAATCGATACAAAATCTATAGGTGTAAGAAATTGGACAATTCAAGTTCGCACCCAGTTCGTTCCTTACATGGAGTGGTTGGTGTTTTGCGTAGTTCTAGCTATTGGATTTCACTCCAAACTAACCAAATGACTCCTCCCACCTTATTATGATGTTGCCCAAGTTTTGGAATAGATCCGAAATCAGTGGGGGTAAGAAATTGGACAATTCAAGTACGCACCCAGTTCGTTCCTTACATGGAGTGGTTGTTGTTTTGCTTAGTTCTAGCGATTGGATTTCATTCCAAACTCACCAAATGACACCTCCCACCTTATTATGATGTTGCCCAAGTTTTGGAATCGATACGAAATCAATAAGGGTAAGAAATTGGACAATTCAAGTTCGCACCCAGTTCGTTCCTTACATGGAGTGGTTGGTGTTTTCAATAGTTCTAGCGATTGGATTTCACTCCAAACTCACCAAATGACACCTTCCACCTTATTATGATGTTGCCCAAGTTTTGGATAATTCAAGTTTGCTCCCAGTTCGTTTCTTAGATGGAGTGGTTGGTGTTTTGCTTAGTTCTAGCAATTGGATTTTGCTCAAAATTCACCAAGTGACTCCTCCCACCTGATTATGATGTTGCCCAAGTTTTGGAATCGATACGAAATCTATAGGTGTAAGAAATTGGACAATTCAAGTTTGCACCCAGTTCTTTCCTTACATGGAGTGGTTGGTGTTTTGCTTAGTTCTAGCGATTGGATTTCACTCCAAACTCACCAAATGACTCCTCCCACCTTATTATGATGTTGCCCAAGTTTTGGAATCGATCCGAAATCAATAGGTGTAAGAAATTGGACAATTCAAGTTCGCACCCAGTTCATTCCTTTCATGGAGTGGTTGGTGTTTTGCTTAGTTCTAGCGATTGGATTTCACTCCAAACTCACCAAATGACTCCTCCCACCTTATTATGATGTTGCCCAAGTTTTGGAATCGATCCGAAATCAATAGGTGTAAGAAATTGGACAATTCAAGTTCGCACCCAGTTCATTCCTTACATGGAGTGGTTGGTGTTTTGCTTAGTTCTAGCGATTGGATTTCACTCCAAACTCACCAAATGACTCCTCCCACCTTATTATGATGTTGCCCAAGTTTTGGAATCGATCCGAAATCAATAGGGGTAAGAAATTGGACAATTCAAGTTCGCACCCAGTTCGTTCCATACATGGAGTGGTTGTTGTTTTCAATAGTTCCAGCGATTGGATTTCACTCCATACTCACCAAATGACTCCTTCCACCTTATTTTGTTGTTACCCAAGTTTTGGAATTGATCCGAAATCAATAGGGGTAAGAAATTGGACAATTCAAGTTCGCACCCAGTTCGTTCCTTACATGGAGTGGTTGGTGTTTTCAATAGTTCTAGCGATTGGATTTCACTCCAAACTCACCAAATGACACCTTCCACCTTATTATGATGTTGCCCAAGTTTTGGAATCGATCCGAAATCAATAGGGGTAAGAAATTGGACAATTCAAGTTCGCACCCAGTTCGTTCCTTAGATGGAGTGGTTGGTGTTTTGCTTAGTTCTAGCGATTGGATTTCACTCCAAACTCACCAAATGACTCCTCCCACCTTATTATGATGTTGCCCAAGTTTTGGATAATTCAAGTTCGCTCCCAGTTCGTTCCTTAGATGGAGTGGTTGGTGTTTTGCTTAGTTCTAGCAATTGGATTTTGCTCAAAATTCACCAAATGACTCCTCCCACCTGATTATGATGTTGCCCAAGTTTTGGAATCGATACGAAATCTATCGGTGTAAGAAATTGGACAATTCAAGTTCGCACCCAGTTCTTTCCTTACATGGAGTGGTTGGTGTTTTGCTTAGTTCTAGCGATTGGATTTCACTCCAAATTCACCAAATGACTCCTCCCACCTTATTATGATGTTGCCCAAGTTTTGGAATCGATCCGAAATCAATAGGTGTAAGAAATTGGACAATTCAAGTTCGCACCCAGTTCGTTCCTTACATGGAGTGGTTGGTGTTTTGCTTAGTTCTAGCGATTGGATTTCACTCCAAACTCACCAAATGACTCCTCCCACCTTATTATGATGTTGCCCAAGTTTTGGAATCGATCCGAAATCAATAGGGGTAAGAAATTGTTCAATTCAAGTTCGCACCTAGTTCGTACCTTACATGGAGTGGTTGGTGTTTTCCATAGTTCTAGCGAATGGATTTCACTCCAAACTCACCAAATGACTCCTTCCACCTTATTATGATGTTGCCCAAGTTTTGGAATCGATCCGAAGTCAATAGGTGTAAGAAATTGGACAATTCAAGTTCGCACCCAGTTCGTTCCTTACATGGAGTGGTTGGTGTTTTGCTTAGTTCAAGCGATTGGATTTCACTCAAAACTCACCAAATGACTCCTCCCACCTTATTATGATGTTGCCCAAGTTTTGGAATCGATCCGAAATCAATAGGTGTAAGAAATTGGACAATTCAAGTTCGCACCCAGTTCGTTCCTTAGATGGAGTGGTTGGTGTTTTCCATAGTTCTAGCGAATGGATTTCACTCCAAACTCACCAAATGACTCCTTCCACCTTATTATGATGTTGCCCAAGTTTTGGAATCGATCCGAAGTCAATAGGTGTAAGAAATTGGACAATTCAAGTTCGCACCCAGTTCGTTCCTTACATGGAGTGGTTGGTGTTTTGCTTAGTTCAAGCGATTGGATTTCACTCAAAACTCACCAAATGACTCCTCCCACCTTATTATGATGTTGCCCAAGTTTTGGAATCGATCCGAAATCAATAGGTGTAAGAAATTGGACCATTCATGTTCGCACACTGTTCGTTCCTCACATGGAGTGGTTGGTGTTTTCAATAGTTCTAGCGATTGGATTTCACTCCAAACTCACCAAATGACTCCTTCCACCTTATTATAACGTTGCCCAAGTTTTGGAATCGATCCGAAATCAATAGGTGTAAGAAATTGGACAATTCAAGTTCGCACCCAGTTCGTTCGTTAGATGGAGTGGTTGGTGTTTTGCTTAGTTCTAGCGATTGGATTTCACTCCAAACTCACCAAATGACTCCTCCCACCTTATTATGACATTGCCCCTGTTTTGGAATCGATCCGAAATCAATAGGTGTAAGAAATTGGACAATTCAAGTTCGCACCCAGTTCGTTCCTTACATGGAGGGGTTGGCGTTTTGCTTAGTTCTAGCGATTGGATTTCACTCCAAACTCACGAAATGACTCCTCCCACCTTATTATGATGTTGCCCAAGTTTTGGAATCGACCCGAAATCAATAGGTGTAAGAAATTGGACAATTCAAGTTTGCACCCAGTTCGTTCCTTACATGGAGTGGTTGGTGTTTTGCTTAGTTCTAGCTGTTGGATTTCACTCCAAACTCACCAAATGACTCCTCCCACCATATTATGATGTTGCCCAAGTTTTGGAATCGATCCGAAATCAATAGGGGTAAGAAATTGGACAATTCAAGTTCGCACCTAGTTCGTACCTTACATGGAGTGGTTGGTGTTTTCCATAGTTCTAGCGAATGGATTTCACTCCAAACTCACCAAATGACTCCTTCCACCTGATTATGATGTGGCCCAAGTTTTGGAATCGATCCGAAATCAATAGGTGTAAGAAATTGGACAATTCAAGTTCGCACCCAGTTCGTTCCTTAGATGGAGTGGTTGGTGTTTTGCTTAGTTCAAGCGATTGGATTTCACTCAAAACTCACCAAATGACTCCTCCCACCTTATTATGATGTTGCCCAAGTTTTGAAATCGATCCGAAATCAATAGGGTTAAGAAATTGGACAATTCAAGTTCGCACCCAGTTCATTCCTTAGATGGAGTGGTTGGTGTTTTGCTTAGTTCTAGCAATTGGATTTCACTCAAAACTCACCAAATGACTCCTCCCACCTTATTATGATGTTGCCCAAGTTTTGGAATCGATCCGAAATCAATAGGGGTAAGAAATTGTTCAATTCAAGTTCGCACCTAGTTCGTACCTTACATGGAGTGGTTAGTGTTTTCCATAGTTCTAGCTAATGGATTTCACTCCAAACTCACCAAATGACTCCTCCCACCTTATTATGATGTTGCCCAAGTTTTGGAATCGATCTGAAATCAATAGGTGTAAGAAATTGGACAATTCAAGTTCGCACCCAGTTCGTTCCTTAGATGGAGTGGTTGGTGTTTTGCTTAGTTCTAGCGATTGGATTTCACTCGAAACTTACCAAATGACTCCTCCCACCTTCTTATGACGTTTCCCAAGTTTTGGAATCGATCCGAAATCAATTGGGGTAAGAAATTGGACAATTCAAGTTCGCACCTAGTTCGTTCCTTACATGGAGTGGTTGGTGTTTTCAATAGTTCTAGCGATTGGATTTCACTCAAAACTAACCAAATGACTCCTCCCACCTTATTGTGATGTTGCCCAAGTTTTGGAATCGATCCGAAATCAATAGGGTTAAGAAATTGGACAATTCAAGTTCGCACACAGTTCGTTCCTTAGATGGAGTGGTTGGTGTTTTGCTTAGTTCTAGCAATTGGATTTCACTCAAAACACACCAAATGACTCCTTCCACCTTATTATGATGTTGCCCAAGTTTTGGAATCGATCCGAAATCAATAGGTGTAAGGAATTGGACAATTCATGTTCGCACACTGTTCGTTCCTCACATGGAGTGGTTGGTGTTTTCAATAGTTCTAGCGATTGGATTTCACTCCAAACTCACCAAATGACTCCTCCCACCTTCTTATGACGTTGCCCAATTTTTGGAATCGATCCAAAATCAATAGGTGTAAGAAATTGGACAATTCCAGTTCGCACCCAGTTCGTTCCTTAGATGGAGTGGTTGGTGTTTTGCTTAGTTCTAGCGATTGGATTTCACTCCAAACTCACCAAATGACTCCTCCCACCTTATTATGATATTGCCCAAGTTTTGGAGTCGATCCGAAATCAATAGGGGTAAGAAATTGGACAATTCAAGTTCGCACCCAGTTCGTTCCGTACGTGGAGTGGTTGGTGTATTCAATAGTTCTAATGATTGGATTTCACTCCAAACTCACCAACTGACTCCTTCCACCTTATTATGATGTTGCCCAAGTTTTGGAATCGATCCGAAATCAATTGGGTTAAGAAATTGGACAATTCAAGTTCGCACCCAGTTCGTTCCTTAGATGGAGTGGTTGGTGTTTTGCTTAGTTCTAGCGATTGGATTTCACTCCAAACTCACCAAATGACTCCTCCCACCTTATTATGATGTTGCCCAAGTTTTGGAATCGATCCGAAATCAATAGGGGTAAGAAATTGTTCAATTCAAGTTCGCACCTAGTTCGTACCTTACATGGAGTGGTTGGTGTTTTCCATAGTTCTAGCGAATGGATTTCACTCCAAACTCACCAAATGACTCCTTCCACCTTATTATGATGTTGCCCAAGTTTTGGAATCGATCCGAAGTCAATAGGTGTAAGAAATTGGACAATTCAAGTTCGCACCCAGTTCGTTCCTTAGATGGAGTGGTTGGTGTTTTGCTTAGTTCAAGCGATTGGATTTCACTCAAAACTCACCGAATGACTCCTCCCACCTTATTATGATATTGCCCAAGTTTTGGAATCGATCCGAAATCAATAGGGTTAAGAAATTGGACAATTCAAGTTCGCACCCAGTTCATTCCTTAGATGGAGTGGTTGGTGTTTTGCTTAGTTCTAGCAACTGGATTTCACTCAAAACTCACCAAATGACTCCTCCCACCTTATTATGTTGTTGCCCAAGTTTTGGAATCGATCCGAAATCAATAGGTGTAAGCAATTGGACAATTCATGTTCGCACACTGTTCGTTCCTCACATGGAGTGGTTAGTGTTTTCAATAGTTCTAGCGATTGGATTTCACTCCAAAGTCACCAAATGACTCCTTCCACCTTATTATGATGTTGCCCAAGTTTTGGAATCGATCCGAAATCAATAGGGGTAAGAAATTGGACAATTCAAGTTCGCACCCAGTTCGTTCCTTACATGGAGTGGTTGGTGTTTTGCTTAGTTCTAGCGATTGGATTTCACTCCAAAGTCACCAAATGACTCCTTCCACGTTATTATGATGTTTCCCAAGTTTTGGAATCGATCCGAAATCAATAGGTGTAAGAAATTGGACAATTCAAGTTCGCACCCAGTTCGTTCTTTAGATGGAGTGGTTGGTGTTTTGCTTAGTTCTAGCCATTGGATTTCACTCCAAACTCACCAAATGACTCCTCCCACCTTATTATGTTGTTGCCCAAGTTTTGGAATCGATCCGAAATCAATAGGTGTAAGCAATTGGACAATTCATGTTCGCACACTGTTCGTTCCTCACATGGAGTGGTTAGTGTTTTCAATAGTTCTAGCGATTGGATTTCACTCCAAAGTCACCAAATGACTCCTTCCACCTTATTATGATGTTTCCCAAGTTTTGGAATCGATCCGAAATCAATATGTGTAAGAAATTGGACAATTCAAGTTCGCACCCAGTTCGTTCCTTACATGGAGTGGTTGGCGTTTTGCTTAGTTCTAGCGATTGGATTTCACTCAAAACTCACCAAATGACTCCTCCCACCTTATTATGATGTTGCCCAAGTCTTGGAATCGATCCGAAATCAATAGGGTTAAGAAATTGGACAATTCAAGTTCCCACACAGTTCGTTCCTTAGATGGAGTGGTTGGTGTTTTGCTTAGTTCTAGCAATTGGATTTCACTCAAAACACACCAAATGACTCCTTCCACCTTATTATGATGTTGCCCAAGTTTTGGAATCGATCCGAAATCAATAGGTGTAAGAAATTGGACCATTCATGTTCGCACACTGTTCGTTCCTCACATGGAGTGGTTGGTGTTTTCAATAGTTCTAGCGATTGGATTTCACTCCAAACTCACCAAATGACTCCTTCCACCTTATTATAACGTTGCCCAAGTTTTGGAATCGTTCCGAAATCAATAGGTGTAAGAAATTGGACAATTCAAGTTCGCACCCAGTTCGTTCGTTAGATGGAGTGGTTGGTGTTTTGCTTAGTTCTAGGGATTGGATTTCACTCCAAACTCACCAAATGACTCCTCCCACCTTATTATGACATTGCCCCTGTTTTGGAATCGATCCGAAATCAATAGGTGTAAGAAATTGGACAATTCAAGTTCGCACCCAGTTCGTTCCTTACATGGAGGGGTTGGCGTTTTGCTTAGTTCTAGCGATTGGATTTCACTCCAAACTCACAAAATGACTCCTCCCACCTTATTATGTTGTTGCCCAAGTTTTGGAATCAATCCGAAATCAATAGGTGTAAGCAATTGGACAATTCATGTTCGCACACTGTTCGTTCCTCACATGGAGTGGTTAGTGTTTTCAATAGTTCTAGCGATTGGATTTCACTCCAAAGTCACCAAATGACTCCTTCCACCTTATTATGATGTTTCCCAAGTTTTGGATTCGATCCGAAATCAATAGGTGTAAGAAATTGGACAATTCAAGTTCGCACCCAGTTCGTTCCTTACATGGAGTGGTTGGTGTTTTGCTTAGTTCTAGCTATTGGATTTCACTCCAAACTCACCAAATGACTCCACCCACCATATTATGATGTTGCCCAAGTTTTGGAATCGATCCGAAATCAATAGGGGTAAGAAACTGGACAATTCAAGTTCGCACCCAGTTAGTTCCTCACATGGAGTGGTTGGTATTTTCAATAGTTCTAGCGATTGGATTTCACTCCAAACTCACCAAATGACTCCTTCCACCTTATTATGATGTTGCCCAAGTTTTGGAATCGATTCGAAATCAATAGGGTTAAGAAATTGGACAATTCAAGTTCGCACCCAGTTCGTTCCTTAGATGGAGTGGTTGGTGTTTCGCTTAGTTCTAGCAATTGGATTTCACTCAAAACTCACCAAATGACTCCTCCCACCTTATTATGATATTGCCCAAGTTTTGGAATCGATCCGAAATCAATAGGGGTAAGAAATTGGACAATTCAAGTTCGCACCCAGTTCGTTCCTTACATGGAGTGGTTGGTGTTTTGCTTAGTTCTAGCGATTGGATTTCACTCCAAACTCACCAAATGACGCCTCCCACCTTATTATGATGTTGCCCAAGTTTTGGAATCGATCCGAAATCAATAGGGGTAAGAAATTGGACAATTCAAGTTCGCACCTAGTTCGTTCCTTACATGGAGTGGTTGGTGTTTTCAATAGTTCTAGCGATTGGATTTCACTCAAAACTCACCAAATGACTCCTCCCACCTCATTATGATGTTGCCCAAGTTTTGGAATCGATCCGAAATCAATAGGGTTAAGAAATTGGACAATTCATGTTCCCACACAGTTCCTTCCTTAGATGGAGTGGTTGGTGTTTTGCTTAGTTCTAGCAATTGGATTTCACTCAAAACACACCAAATGACTCCTTCCACATTATTATGATGTTGCCCAAGTTTTGGAATCGATCCGAAATCAATAGGTGTAAGAAATTGGACAATTCATGTTCGCACACTGTTCGTTCCTCACATGGAGTGGTTGGTGTTTTCAATAGTTCTAGCGATTGGATTTCACTCCAAACTCACCAAATGACTCCTTCCACATTATTATAACATTGCCGAAGTTTGGAATCGATCCGAAATCAATAGGTGTAAGAAATTGGACAATTCAAGTTCGCACCCAGTTCGTTCGTTAGATGGAGTGGTTGGTGTTTTGCTTAGTTCTAGCGATTGGATTTCACTCCAAACTCACCAAATGACTCCTCCCACCTTATTATGACATTGCCCCTGTTTTGGAATCGATCCGAAATCAATAGGTGTAAGAAATTGGACAATTCAAGTTCGCACCCAGTTCGTTCCTTACATGGAGTGGTTGGTGTTTTGCTTAGTTCTAGCTATTGGATTTCACTCCAAACTCACCAAATGACTCCACCCACCATATTATGATGTTGCCCAAGTTTTGGAATCGATCCGAAATCAATAGGGGTAAGAAATTGGACAATTCAAGTTCGCACCCAGTTCGTTCCTTACATGGAGTGGTTGGTGTTTTGCTTAGTTCTAGCGATTGGATTTCACTCCAAAGTCACCAAATGACTCCTTCCACCTTATTATGATGTTTCCCAAGTTTTGGAATCGATCCGAAATCAATAGGTGTAAGAAATTGGACAATTCAAGTTCGCACCCAGTTCGTTCTTTAGATGGAGTGGTTGGTGTTTTGCTTAGTTCTAGCCATTGGATTTCACTCCAAACTCACCAAATGACTCCTCCCACCTTATTATGATGTTGCCCAAGTTTTGGAATCGATCCGAAATCAATAGGTGTAAGCAATTGGACAATTCATGTTCGCACACTGTTCGTTCCTCACATGGAGTGGTTAGTGTTTTCAATAGTTCTAGCGATTGGATTTCACTCCAAAGTCACCAAATGACTCCTTCCACCTTATTATGATGTTTCCCAAGTTTTGGAATCGATCCGAAATCAATATGTGTAAGAAATTGGACAATTCAAGTTCGCACCCAGTTCGTTCCTTACATGGAGTGGTTGGCGTTTTGCTTAGTTCTAGCGATTGGATTTCACTCAAAACTCACCAAATGACTCCTCCCACCTTATTATGATGTTGCCCAAGTCTTGGAATCGATCCGAAATCAATAGGGTTAAGAAATTGGACAATTCAAGTTCCCACACAGTTCGTTCCTTAGATGGAGTGGTTGGTGTTTTGCTTAGTTCTAGCAATTGGATTTCACTCAAAACACACCAAATGACTCCTTCCACCTTATTATGATGTTGCCCAAGTTTTGGAATCGATCCGAAATCAATAGGTGTAAGAATTGGACCATTCATGTTCGCACACTGTTCGTTCCTCACATGGAGTGGTTGGTGTTTTCAATAGTTCTAGCGATTGGATTTCACTCCAAACTCACCAAATGACTCCTTCCACCTTATTATAACGTTGCCCAAGTTTTGGAATCGTTCCGAAATCAATAGGTGTAAGAAATTGGACAATTCAAGTTCGCACCCAGTTCGTTCGTTAGATGGAGTGGTTGGTGTTTTGCTTAGTTCTAGGGATTGGATTTCACTCCAAACTCACCAAATGACTCCTCCCACCTTATTATGACATTGCCCCTGTTTTGGAATCGATCCGAAATCAATAGGTGTAAGAAATTGGACAATTCAAGTTCGCACCCAGTTCGTTCCTTACATGGAGGGGTTGGCGTTTTGCTTAGTTCTAGCGATTGGATTTCACTCCAAACTCACAAAATGACTCCTCCCACCTTATTATGTTGTTGCCCAAGTTTTGGAATCAATCCGAAATCAATAGGTGTAAGCAATTGGACAATTCATGTTCGCACACTGTTCGTTCCTCACATGGAGTGGTTAGTGTTTTCAATAGTTCTAGCGATTGGATTTCACTCCAAAGTCACCAAATGACTCCTTCCACCTTATTATGATGTTTCCCAAGTTTTGGATTCGATCCGAAATCAATAGGTGTAAGAAATTGGACAATTCAAGTTCGCACCCAGTTCGTTCCTTACATGGAGTGGTTGGTGTTTTGCTTAGTTCTAGCTATTGGATTTCACTCCAAACTCACCAAATGACTCCACCCACCATATTATGATGTTGCCCAAGTTTTGGAATCGATCCGAAATCAATAGGGGTAAGAAACTGGACAATTCAAGTTCGCACCCAGTTAGTTCCTCACATGGAGTGGTTGGTATTTTCAATAGTTCTAGCGATTGGATTTCACTCCAAACTCACCAAATGACTCCTTCCACCTTATTATGATGTTGCCCAAGTTTTGGAATCGATTCGAAATCAATAGGGTTAAGAAATTGGACAATTCAAGTTCGCACCCAGTTCGTTCCTTAGATGGAGTGGTTGGTGTTTCGCTTAGTTCTAGCAATTGGATTTCACTCAAAACTCACCAAATGACTCCTCCCACCTTATTATGATATTGCCCAAGTTTTGGAATCGATCCGAAATCAATAGGGGTAAGAAATTGGACAATTCAAGTTCGCACCCAGTTCGTTCCTTACATGGAGTGGTTGGTGTTTTGCTTAGTTCTAGCGATTGGATTTCACTCCAAACTCACCAAATGACGCCTCCCACCTTATTATGATGTTGCCCAAGTTTTGGAATCGATCCGAAATCAATAGGGGTAAGAAATTGGACAATTCAAGTTCGCACCTAGTTCGTTCCTTACATGGAGTGGTTGGTGTTTTCAATAGTTCTAGCGATTGGATTTCACTCAAAACTCACCAAATGACTCCTCCCACCTCATTATGATGTTGCCCAAGTTTTGGAATCGATCCGAAATCAATAGGGTTAAGAAATTGGACAATTCATGTTCCCACACAGTTCCTTCCTTAGATGGAGTGGTTGGTGTTTTGCTTAGTTCTAGCAATTGGATTTCACTCAAAACACACCAAATGACTCCTTCCACATTATTATGATGTTGCCCAAGTTTTGGAATCGATCCGAAATCAATAGGTGTAAGAAATTGGACAATTCATGTTCGCACACTGTTCGTTCCTCACATGGAGTGGTTGGTGTTTTCAATAGTTCTAGCGATTGGATTTCACTCCAAACTCACCAAATGACTCCTTCCACATTATTATAACGTTGCCGAAGTTTTGGAATCGATCCGAAATCAATAGGTGTAAGAAATTGGACAATTCAAGTTCGCACCCAGTTCGTTCGTTAGATGGAGTGGTTGGTGTTTTGCTTAGTTCTAGCGATTGGATTTCACTCCAAACTCACCAAATGACTCCTCCCACCTTATTATGACATTGCCCCTGTTTTGGAATCGATCCGAAATCAATAGGTGTAAGAAATTGGACAATTCAAGTTCGCACCCAGTTCGTTCCTTACATGGAGTGGTTGGTGTTTTGCTTAGTTCTAGCTATTGGATTTCACTCCAAACTCACCAAATGACTCCACCCACCATATTATGATGTTGCCCAAGTTTTGGAATCGATCCGAAATCAATAGGGGTAAGAAATTGGACAATTCAAGTTCGCACCCAGTTCGTTCCTTACATGGAGTGGTTGGTGTTTTGCTTAGTTCTAGCTATTGGATTTCACTCCAAACTCACCAAATGACTCCACCCACCATATTATGATGTTGCCCAAGTTTTGGAATCGATCCGAAATCAATAGGGGTAAGAAACTGGACAATTCAAGTTCGCACCCAGTTAGTTCCTCACATGGAGTGGTTGGTATTTTCAATAGTTCTAGCGATTGGATTTCACTCCAAACTCACCAAATGACTCCTTCCACCTTATTATGATGTTGCCCAAGTTTTGGAATCGATCCGAAATCAATAGGGTTAAGAAATTGGACAATTCAAGTTCGCACCCAGTTCGTTCCTTAGATGGAGTGGTTGGTGTTTCGCTTAGTTCTAGCAATTGGATTTCACTCAAAACTCACCAAATGACTCCTCCCACCTTATTATGACATTGCCCCTGTTTTGGAATCGATCCGAAATCAGTAGGTGTAAGAAATTGGACAATTCATGTTCGCACCCTGTCCGTTCCTCAAACAGAGTGGTTGGTGTTTTCAACAGTTCTAGCGATTGGATTTCACTCCAAACTCACCAAATGACTCCTCCCACCTTATTATGACATTGCCCCTGTTTTGGAATCGATCCGAAATCAATAGGTGTAAGAAATTGGACAATTCAAGTTCGCACCCAGTTCGTTCCTTACATGGAGTGGTTGGTGTTTTGCTTAGTTCTAGCTATTGGATTTCACTCCAAACTCACCAAATGACTCCACCCACCATATTATGATGTTGCCCAAGTTTTGGAATCGATCCGAAATCAATAGGGGTAAGAAATTGGACAATTCAAGTTCGCACCCAGTTCGTTCCTTACATGGAGTGGTTGGTGTTTTGCTTAGTTCTAGCGATTGGATTTCACTCCAAAGTCACCAAATGACTCCTTCCACCTTATTATGATGTTTCCCAAGTTTTGGAATCGATCCGAAATCAATAGGTGTAAGAAATTGGACAATTCAAGTTCGCACCCAGTTCGTTCTTTAGATGGAGTGGTTGGTGTTTTGCTTAGTTCTAGCCATTGGATTTCACTCCAAACTCACCAAATGACTCCTCCCACCTTATTATGATATTGCCCAAGTTTTGGAATCGATCCGAAATCAATAGGGGGAATAAATTGGACAATTCAAGTTCGCACCCAGTTCGTTCCGTACATGGAGTGGTTGGTGTTTTCAATAGTTCTAATGATTGGATTTCACTCCAAACTCACCAAATGACTCCTTCCACCTTATTATGATGTTGCCCAAGTTTTGGAATCGATCCGAAATCAATAGGTGTAAGAAATTGGACAATTCAAGTTCGCACCCAGTTCGTTCCTGACATGGAGTGGTTGGTGTTTTGCTTAGTTCTAGCTATTGGATTTCACTCCAAACTCTCCAAATGACTCCTCCCACCTTATTATGATGTTGCCCAAGTTTTGGAATCGATCCGAAATCAATAGGGGTATGAAATTGGACAATTCAAGTTCGCACCCAGTTCGTTCCTTACATGGAGTGGTTGGTGTTTTGCTTAGTTCTAGCGATTGGATTTCACTCAAAACTCACCAAATGACTCCTCCCACCTTATTATGATGTTGCCCAAGTTTTGGAATCGATCCGTATTCAATAGGTATAAGAAATTGGACAATTCAAGTTCGCACCCATTTCGTTCCTGACATGGAGTGGTTGTTGTTTTCAATAGTTCTACGATTGGATTTCACTCCAAACTCACCAAATGACTCGTTCCACCTTACTATGATGTTTCCCAAGCTTTGGAATCTATCCGAAATCAATAGGTGTAAGAAATTGGACAATTCAAGTTCGCACCCAGTTCGTTCCTTACATGGAGTGGTTGGTGTTTTGCTTAGTTCTAGCGATTGGATTTCACTCCAAACTCACCAAATGACTCCTTCCACCTTATTATGATGTTGCCCAAGTTTTGGAATCGATCCGAAATCAATAGGGTTAAGAAATTGGACAATTCAAGTTCGCACCCAGTTCGTTCCTTAGATGGAGTGGTTGGTGTTTCGCTTAGTTCTAGCAATTGGATTTCACTCAAAACTCACCAAATGACTCCTCCCACCTTATTATGACATTGCCCCTGTTTTGGAATCGATCCGAAATCAGTAGGTGTAAGAAATTGGACAATTCATGTTCGCACCCTGTCCGTTCCTCAAACAGAGTGGTTGGTGTTTTCAACAGTTCTAGCGATTGGATTTCACTCCAAACTCACCAAATGACTCCTCCCACCTTATTATGACATTGCCCCTGTTTTGGAATCGATCCGAAATCAATAGGTGTAAGAAATTGGACAATTCAAGTTCGCACCCAGTTCGTTCCTTACATGGAGTGGTTGGTGTTTTGCTTAGTTCTAGCTATTGGATTTCACTCCAAACTCACCAAATGACTCCACCCACCATATTATGATGTTGCCCAAGTTTTGGAATCGATCCGAAATCAATAGGGGTAAGAAACTGGACAATTCAAGTTCGCACCCAGTTAGTTCCTCACATGGAGTGGTTGGTATTTTCAATAGTTCTAGCGATTGGATTTCACTCCAAACTCACCAAATGACTCCTTCCACCTTATTATGATGTTGCCCAAGTTTTGGAATCGATCCGAAATCAATAGGGTTAAGAAATTGGACAATTCAAGTTCGCACCCAGTTCGTTCCTTAGATGGAGTGGTTGGTGTTTCGCTTAGTTCTAGCAATTGGATTTCACTCAAAACTCACCAAATGACTCCTCCCACCTTATTATGACATTGCCCCTGTTTTGGAATCGATCCGAAATCAGTAGGTGTAAGAAATTGGACAATTCATGTTCGCACCCTGTCCGTTCCTCAAACAGAGTGGTTGGTGTTTCAACAGTTCTAGCGATTGGATTTCACTCCAAACTCACCAATGACTCCTCCCACCTTATTATGACATTGCCCCTGTTTTGGAATCGATCCGAAATCAATAGGTGTAAGAAATTGGACAATTCAAGTTCGCACCCAGTTCGTTCCTTACATGGAGTGGTTGGTGTTTTGCTTAGTTCTAGCTATTGGATTTCACTCCAAACTCACCAAATGACTCCACCCACCATATTATGATGTTGCCCAAGTTTGGAATCGATCCGAAATCAATAGGGGTAAGAAATTGGACAATTCAAGTTCGCACCCAGTTCGTTCCTTACATGGAGTGGTTGGTGTTTTGCTTAGTTCTAGCGATTGGATTTCACTCCAAAGTCACCAAATGACTCCTTCCACCTTATTATGATGTTTCCCAAGTTTTGGAATCGATCCGAAATCAATAGGTGTAAGAAATTGGACAATTCAAGTTCGCACCCAGTTCGTTCTTTAGATGGAGTGGTTGGTGTTTTGCTTAGTTCTAGCCATTGGATTTCACTCCAAACTCACCAAATGACTCCTCCCACCTTATTATGATATTGCCCAAGTTTTGGAATCGATCCGAAATCAATAGGGGGAATAAATTGGACAATTCAAGTTCGCACCCAGTTCGTTCCGTACATGGAGTGGTTGGTGTTTTCAATAGTTCTAATGATTGGATTTCACTCCAAACTCACCAAATGACTCCTTCCACCTTATTATGATGTTGCCCAAGTTTTGGAATCGATCCGAAATCAATAGGTGTAAGAAATTGGACAATTCAAGTTCGCACCCAGTTCGTTCCTGACATGGAGTGGTTGGTGTTTTGCTTAGTTCTAGCTATTGGATTTCACTCCAAACTCTCCAAATGACTCCTCCCACCTTATTATGATGTTGCCCAAGTTTTGGAATCGATCCGAAATCAATAGGGGTATGAAATTGGACAATTCAAGTTCGCACCCAGTTCGTTCCTTACATGGAGTGGTTGGTGTTTTTGCTTAGTTCTAGCGATTGGATTTCACTCAAAACTCACCAAATGACTCCTCCCACCTTATTATGATGTTGCCCAAGTTTTGGAATCGATCCGTATTCAATAGGTATAAGAAATTGGACAATTCAAGTTCGCACCCATTTCGTTCCTGACATGGAGTGGTTGTTGTTTTCAATAGTTCTACCGATTGGATTTCACTCCAAACTCACCAAATGACTCGTTCCACCTTACTATGATGTTTCCCAAGCTTTGGAATCTATCCGAAATCAATAGGTGTAAGAAATTGGACAATTCAAGTTCGCACCCAGTTCGTTCCTTACATGGAGTGGTTGGTGTTTTGCTTAGTTCTAGCGATTGGATTTCACTCCAAACTCACCAAATGACTCCTCCCACCTTATTATGATGTTGCCCAAGTTTTGGAATCGATCCGAAATCAATAGGGGTAAAAAAATTGGACAATTCAAGTTCGCACCTAGTTCGTTCCTTACATGGAGTGGTTGGTGTTTTCAATAGTTCTAGTGATTGGATTTCACTCCAAACTAACCAAATGACTCTTTCCACCTTATTATGATGTTGCCCGAGTTTTGGAATCGATCCGAAATCAATAGGTGTAAGAAATTGGACAATTCAAGTTCGCACCCAGTTCGTTCCTTACATGGAGTGGTTGGATTTTCAACAGTTCTAACGATTGGATTTCACTCCAAACTCACCAAATGACTCCTTCCACCTTATTATGATGTTTCCCAAGTTTTTGGAATCGATCTAAAATCAATAGGTGTAAGAAATTGGACAATTCATGTTCGCACCCAGTTCGTTCCTTACATGGAGTGGTTGGTGTTTCAATAGTTCTAGCGATTGGATTTCATTCAAAACTCACCAAATGACTCCTCCCACCTTATTATAATGTTGCCCAAGTTTGGAATCGATCCGAAATCAATAGGTGTAAGAAATTGGACAATTCATGTTCGCACCCTGTACGTTCCCTCACACGGAGTGGTTGGTGTTTTCAACAGTTCTAGCGATTGGATTTCACTCCAAACTCACCAAATGACTCCTTCCACCTTATTATGATGTTTCCCAAGTTTTGGAATCGATCCGAATCAATAGGTGTAAGAATTGGACAATTCATGTTCGCACACTATTCGTTCCTCACATTGAGTGGTTAGTGTTTTCAATAGTTCTAGCGATTGTATTTCACTCCAAACTCACCAAATGACTCCTTCCACCTTATTATGATGTTTCCCAAGTTTTGGAGATCGATCCGAAATCAATAGGGTTAAGAAATTGACAATTCAAGTTCGCACCCAGTTCGTTCGTGACATGGAGTGGTTGGTGTTTTGCTTAGTTCTAGCTATTGGATTTCACTCCAAACTCACCAAATGACTCCTCCCACCTTATTATGATGTTGCCCAAGTTTTGGAATCGATCCGAAATCAATAGGTGTAAGAAATTGGACAATTTATGTTCGAACCCTGTTCGTTCCTCAATGGAGTGGTTGGTGTTTTCAATAGTTCTAACGATTGGATGTCACTGCAAACTCACAAACTGACTCTTCCACCCTATTATGATGTTGCCCAAGTTTTAGAATTGATCCGAATCAATAGGGTTAAGAATTGGACAATTCAAGTTCGCACCCAGTTCGTTCCTTAGATGGAGAGGTTGGTGTATTGCTCAGTTCTAGCGATTGGATTTCACTCAAAACTCACCAAATGACTCCTCCCACCTTATTATGATGTTGCCCAAGTTTTGGAATCGATCCGAAATCAATAGGTGTAAGAAATTGGACAATTCATGTTCGCACCCTGTTTCGTTCCTCAAACAGAGTGGTTGGTGTTTTTCAACAGTTATAGCGATTGGATTTCACTCCAAACTCACCAAATGACTCCTTCCACCTTATTATAATGTTTCCCAAGTTTTGGAATCATCCGAATCAA